>DWLO01004354.1:0-10060 GCA_018245335.1 Dalla quadristriga | reverse complement strand
GGAAAAACGTGGGGCCTCGGGGGCACATCACAACCCCTCATTCCCCGGGCAGATCAAAGTTTCCCGGGGAATTTGTTTCTGGCCCCCCCCCCCCCCCAGTTGTTGAAACAAGTAGGATGAGGAAGTAAAGTCGAGGTTGAGGACGAGCCTGATGTCAGTGAACTGGGTCGCTGACGTGTAGTGTCATTTAAGACCTGAAGTGCCCAGCTGTGAGCAGTTATGTTGTTATATAGATATTTTTGTACTTAGTTACACAACGCTTTGTACCCAGACGCAAATAGATAACCTTATCAAAATAGAACTTCTGCAAGCAACATATTCCGTCTTGTCAGAAACAGATACGGTGAATCGACGTTGGGCTACGTCAGGGTAATTGACATTAGCCTAGCGTCCTATGCGCCATTTGGCAGTGTGAAAGATAAAATCTTATTTATTGTTGTCTGCATAGGCTACGGATTTTAAAAACGATTTGCATTAATCTAACTAAAACATCCCTTCTAATATAAAATATTTCATATATAATATTTTAAATAATAAATAATATTAGTTTTCTTTTTTCTTTTCTTTTACGCTTAAAGTTAACTGGGTATGTACGCAATATTCATGCATAATAAATTTAATCAAAAACAAGTAATTTTTTTTTTAAACTGGGGCCATTTTTTCGGAATCGGGATTGGGTATATCTAAAATGAGGCCACACCATAGTAAATTATGTCGGTCATGTCATACTTTTGATGTTTATTTACTGTCGTGTGACGAATCTGAAGTCAGTGCGACGGCATATCTTTATGATAATCCATCCATTAATCTGTATTCATAAAGCGCTCATAGTCAAGTGGCTTGTAATCGTAAGTGATCGGTAAAGCGCGGTTCGAAGGCTCGTGACCATCCGTGACAAATGGTGAACCATCAACGAGCTTCCGGGGATGGTTCATTGAGCAGCTGTTAAACCTAGTCGGTTTGATAGAAAACCCCTCAATCAATCCATACTGCAGCAACGTGGGGAAGTGCGCCCCACGTTTCCGCGTTTGCGAGAAGAGCCGTGTGCCCTGCAGAGCGCTGCTAATTGAATGTAGTTATCTGAGATCCAGTAAATATCGTCGTCAGACGGAATGCGAAATGGGTTTGAATTGCTTTTAATGAGTTTTACGATGTCAGTTCGTATTGGACTTTTGAATGTTTCCTTTTCCAATACACGAACCATTCTAGTAATTCTCTTTTTACCGTTCCGTCGTCGGTGAAAAGGTCGTTCATTTTATCGTCATGGTCGTCATTGCTGGCCACTGAGGACTCCGTAGACTTTTTGTGGTGACTGTCTGGCAAGCCCTAATTTCCACAAAGTAATATTTTATGAGGTAGGTACAACATTCAAAGTTTCCTTTCACAATATCACAATAGATATTAAATTCGGAAAGTTCTAACAAAGCTTTTGTAACTACAAACTTGTAACCTAATATGACACTTATAGTACTTTGTAACTTTTTCAATTGTAAAAATTTTGGCTCTTATAATTTGGTATTAATTATACCCGACTCATAATATTACATTTAGTTCCATTAGTATAAATAGCTACCGGACTATAATTTCTTACGCGTAAAAGGGTACCGGAATTCCCAAGGGTTTTCGTGTTGATTGGCATAACATGTTACTCCTTAATGAGGCCGATTGCTTGGATCCATTACATGTTCAAATGCAATGTCAAGGTTAGCCGGACTCTGTGGAATTAGAACATTTTCAGTGGGGAAGGCTTTATCTATAATACATAATGGATTTATGTAGCGGGCAGTAAGGATACCTTCACCGTTGTAGCAACGGGAAAACATTCTCAGAAGATCTTTTGACCTGCGTTCACGGATTTTGGAAAGAAGGTACAGTCTGATGGTACTTTCTGCCCTAGCTGGAGATCGAACCCGGGATCCACGGCTCGTCAGGGTCATGACCAACGCGCCACCGAGTCTTCAAATATTTTTGTCAAATATTTTATGATACTGTTGAAGCCTTCAAAATAAAATATTGAAAGATATTCCTACTTGGTCCTTGCCTTGTTTCAAACGTACGTTTCAAAACGTATAATTTAAGGATGAACGAGTGATAAACATTAAAAAGTTAGGATTTCATTTCCTACATTCTGCTTAACCAATAATTAGTCCGGCTTAATTGAATTTCGGCGAAATATCCGCACACCCGCACACTCAATGGATTGCCTGTGAAGCTGCTGTAATCAATCTTACTGAAATTTCGACGCAGGTTGTTGCAAATGAAATTTTAATGGATATAAAACTTTTACTGAACCTTATAGAATAAACAACTGACACTCACTCAGGTGACCGGGAAATGCCTACTAGATTATTTAATAATAATAGTAATTCTTTATTTGCTTTGTAGGTATTACCATTATTATATGCTAAAAATGAATGTAATCATTTAAATACAATAATTGTTGAATCCGTTGTATTTTGTATGGTGTACAATAAAGAGTAAAATTATTAAAAAAATATATATATTTCTTTAAAAGTACGAGTCAAAAGAGCAAAAGTATTAAGGATAGCAAGTTAAATGATTGTTAAAAGGTAATTTATTTTCTGTAACAAAGTTTGTAAACCAATGCCGTTTCTTTTTCTTTTCATTCCCCAATTCACACGTGCCAGTACAAAAATAACTAGCTCGGATACTTCTAAGTCGACCCTGCATTTACCAAAATTCAATATAAACAAATGACCTTTCCTTCAATGCTACAGCTACCTGGCTGATTGGGAGTCCGATAAGCGCAGGGCCGAGATATACTACAGAATACTATCCAGGGCCGCCCCTAACAGGAATACGTGACGAGCGTACCGAAGTCAGCATGGTAAAGTGACGGTGGGCGCTAACTCGATTTCCTCCCGGTTTATACGGCCGGTTTAACACTTGTATACCAACGGTTCTCTGATCTAATAAAAAACGTGACCGATACGAGTGGTGATAGTTTAGTGGTTAAGGTTTTAGCATCTATCGAGGCGTTCCGGGTTGAATCCCTCTGACACCTAGAAGTTTTCCAGGTGTACGGAAATACGGGCGGTACAACCATTTCTGCCGAGGAATAATTGTGTTCCGGTAGGAAAGGCGTGTGCCAGTTACACTTATACAAGTGGCGACTACCTTAGTCCTCAGGGGTAGTAACGCATCTGTGACCAGCTTCGAATAGGACAATCCTAACTTTGTTGTATCTAAGATAGCAACGAGCATGCAGCTCCACCCATGCGCTGCCGCTCGTGACACCTGTGACACACCTAGAACAGGATCTCGAAGCTGGCCACAGATGCGTTGCTACGCTTGTGGACTAAGGTGATCGCCTCTAGTATGCCTAAGTGTAGCCGGCATCCACACCCCTCCGACCGAAACACAGTTGCTGCAAAACAATTATTTCACTACAGACAGACGACTTATACATTATTATTATTAATGATTTATTTTAATGATTATAATTTATAGTTAATAAAATTTACTAACAATCTCAGACAAATCTCGAAGTACAGAAAATTTTAAACAGTGAAATAGGGATTACTTAAAAACCGTTTGCGATTTTGAGACGAAACACGTTTATACGGTAACCTATTAACTTCATAAAAATTCCTGCAGCGGTGTTGGAGCCTATACGCGACAAAAAAACGCAGACAGACCGACAAACATTCTAAAAATTTATATATTCCATTGATTTATTAACCTTACTTTCAATATCACTATGATATTAAAAACAAACAAAAAATATTAAAAACAGAACGTAACTTTTTTTTGCAACTAATGAATCACTTCAGTTTGAAAAGGATTTGTACTGTAAAGGATTAACCAATTTTCCAAATCACCAATGTTATCGTTTACTCCGGGATTAAACACAACTCTATTCCTCAGAAATCGCGACCCAGAGGCGCCTACGTGATCAATTTGCCAACGCACAATATGGGAAATACCGCGTGAGAACTGAATTGACTTCCAATGACGCATTTCGACCTCATTTATGACAATCAACTGAAGACACGCGGGTCGGGAGTGTCGGGACGGCCGCCAAAGCGTGCTGAACGGCAAAACGTGACGGTTGTACTGATAGCGAATCTATGCAAAGACTATTTTGAAAGAAAGAAAGTTTGTTTTTCATTCCTTCTGCTATAACAAGAAAGAGACCCTTGTTTATCTATATTTATTTATTTATTTAATAATGTATGTACACACTTCAAGTAGGAAATACACAAACAAGATACTATATTGTTTGAGTACAGCTTGGGAGTACAGCTCTGGGACTCTCCCGATCGCACTAATAAAACGTTACCAAACCACAAAAATTTAACGGTTGAACCGCTTGTGATGTCATCTTTTCGACTAACTAATACGTCACTAATATTTTGACAGCGTTCGCAACCAAACCTGTACTTATCCAGTCAAATAACGATTGAGAAAAAGTTCATAGGATCAAGGATCAAGATTTCGAAACGAAAACGAATCGTTATCAAAACCAAACCTCAACCGTTGCAATTAGAGCGATAGGGGTCCAGGACAATTCCAACAAAATTCGTTTGTGATCGTTCGTTATTTGGGATGTTTCCTATATCCGAATGTATGATACAGTCCTACTGCGGGGTGTGAGTAAGAAAGCGTTTATTTACAAACTGATTCGCATAAAATCGTGAAACCTTACGATTTCCCAGCGAACCTCGGAGGCACAACGGCGACCTCTCCTCCGCAGGGAGCGCAGCCTTGCTTCGGTCATGCAGCACACGTTACCATCGACGGCGAAGCGAAGAGATCGCGAAGCAAATCGAAAGTATTGATTGGCGTGCCACTACAGCCGCCGCTCGGTACGTGGACTGTTCCAGATACCGTGGAAAGCTTTGAGATTTTCAAATGATTACAGCTTTCAAATGATAACTTAATTTGATATAGATAATATTTTTCTACAAGTGGCGATTACAAGAGATTCCGAGACGCTAGAAATGGCAAGCAGTCACAGCGAGAAAGGGATATAAATAATATTTACATTAGAACATTATTTGTTTATTGTAAGTAAAAACGAAGGTACAGTTATAGTGTACACATGGATACGTAAAATAATATACAGTTTCACTAATAAATATAGATTTTGTGACAGTTTTAAGAAGAAGCGCTTTTATTGTTTACCTTTGGTTTACAAGAGATGTAACAAGAAATGAATAGTCCACAACAGTTTACCCTATGTGAGCATACAATAATGTTGTTACTGGTTTGATGAATTTACTTAAATTGCTTAGAATTTAATATAACCAAAATCAAGGCTACGTTATAAGTACCGTTTTGTCACATTACCAAAAGGAGTTCCCCGAAAAAAGACCTTAAAAGAGCTCTCATTCTTCTCACTCTCACTCTCAGAGAGCTGTTATTGTAGTTGTTGGTGTTGCAGCTTTGACGGTAAATAAAGTATTTTCTATTTCTCTCTTAACGGGGGAGCCACGCCCATCAACTGTTGGTTACGCCGATTCTCGTAAGAAAGTCTCCGCGGTTGCGAACACGGGAACCCTTGCTAGGCACGTAGGTTCACTACCAACCGGGCTACGGATCCAAAAATACCTATCTACAATTGTATCGGTGATGATACACGAGATTCAAATACAGGTCACTCGGTCGAACTGGACAGGTGAATGAGCCCACTGCCTCACAATGGTTGTCGTGTAACGATCTATTGTCCTCTCGTGAGTCGGCCGTTGACACTATCATAGCGATCTGAAGCCAGATGATCGATTGAATTGGGAAGATTCGAGGTCGTACAACATTACAATACAACCAGTATCTGCGCGTGCGCCAAGGAACATGTTTGATAAAATCTTTAATTTCGGATCGCGCATATTTTGGTTAAAAGATATAATTTTATTAGTCGGAGATTGCAGCAATAAATTACAGTACCCGTTGCCTTTTTAAATTGCAGTATCCACATACTCAATCGTGGTTTTATCAGCAATTAACATCAGACATTACTCATAAGAATGCGACGTCACGTTGATCCTAAGTTTCTCCTAGACATCTTAATGGATCCCGGGATATTAAGTGTTCAAATAATGTCAATTCATATACGCCTAATGGATGTAACATTAAAGGTTTTTGCGACGTGAGTCTTCTAGCGTGAATGATATTGTAAACGATCCATCATGTTGCAATTCAATCGATGCGCTGGTATTTTGTCCACATCCTAATCAATCAACTAAGCTGAGTTAGAGTATCTTTGATGTTCCCCTAAATTAATGAATTCATTATAATTCCGTGCATTTGTGGCATTATCATTTATATATTTAAGTGTTTATGTTGTAAGTATCTATAATATATAGTATTTGTTATCATATACAGTATTATATAATATTTATGTATAAAACAGCATATAGTTTTAGAATTTTGCACAAAGTTGATTTGAATTTGCGACCGTTCTTAAGCTTGCTTAACTTTGTAGATCAGTGGCGACTGACACAAGCGCGACTATAAGCAAATTCATAGTATGTAAGTAACTTTGACATACAGAGTGAACATAACTCGACAATGCCGACAAAAACATACAAACAAAACAAAACAATGTTGTACAGCCGTATCGCTCATTATTCTAATTGTGCCCGACAATCCACACGCATACATGACGAGTGCAAACAAACGTACAATTAACCCAGAACCGGTCTGAAACCGTAACTTAACGATAACAGAAGATTCACAATTACGATCACAAGAGACGCCATCGCATCGGAGCATAATGAATGAACCAAACTCCCACGTACTAACAGTCATACGTGAACACGTAACAACTGTACCCATTCTTGTTAACACAGATAAACGTTGGCTTTTTGAACAAAACTGAAGTGAATAACGCTATCTTGGAATAACGAGACTATGATGAAGATTTTTTTGTGTACAAATTCGCAAACTCAAACGCAGCGTTTTCAGTGGGCACTGCCGTCCATGTATCGCTCCGGGAGAACCAGATACTGGTTCTGCCATCTTAAGTATTTATAACATTAATCTATACTGGCATCCTGACCTGAATGGAAAGTTTAAGAGGGCTTAAGATAAATTTCACAAATCGAGAGAGATTCTAATAGAGAAAAAAGGCGAAAACAATTATTGCCATTTTATTCTATCAAAACTAGGTATGTGCAAAATAAAATATATCAAAATGTCTGTAATTTAATATAATATATAAAATGACCTGGATCTGGACCTGGTTGTTCGAATAATGAATAAATTGAATTGAATAGATTGAAAAATAAAAATGATTTATTGACATTTAACATTGTTAAAAACATTTTTGAAAACCTTGACTCCTAGAAAAGCGTGAGCTGTGGCGTAGAGTCAGTTCCTTCCCAATAAGGTGCTACAATATATTTATTAACATTTTAATTGTATAAAATGATATCGAAGCACATTTGTCAAAAGTCTACCCAGACTTTTACAATCGTTGAAAATGTTAGAATGTGCGAGCGAGAGAGATGCGAAATGTGAAAGGGCTTTTAATGCAACAGGCAAAGATCAATAGCAACCAACTGCCGTGGAATAATTTGTTTTTCAATGATGTGTTCCGGTTCTAAAGACGTGAATGGCGGTTACACTTATACAATGACTCATTGTTTGCTATTCTAATTACATATAAAGCATTATAGTCAGATTACCGTATGCACAGAAATAACATTTTTACAAACTAACCTCCAGCATCTTGACTCTACAGAGACCACTGCTCTAGCAGCTTGCTGCAAGAGATCGTTTATAAACACTGTCGAGGGTCTCGTCTAGACCAACCATAAAGACTTGTTGTTTATACGAAGCTATACTTGTACGAAGTCACGTTCCAATGTCGGACGGGAGCTAAAGTGAGGCTCTCATTAAACCTATAAGCGTTCACGGTCTTTGTCGGCGACGAAAAAAGGTAAGAAGCTTAAGAAACTAGCGAGATTGATCGTATAGTGTATAATGCGTTCGAGTAGCTATTTTTAAGCGCGGCGCATAGGCACAGGGGTTTGCAAATATGTTTATCTCGCATGATACATGTGTGAGTTAAGTAAATATTTTTACACTATAGGCTGATGAATGTCCTGCAATATATAAAAAATATAGACATCTTCAGCCTGATGTCTCGGGCTAATAAGTATTTGTCATATAAATGGCCACCAGCATTGTGAAACGAACTAGAGTTTTAGCTAGCTTAAAAAAATGCAAAATAAATAAACAAATCTTAATTTCAGGCAAAATGCAACTTATAGGAAAGTACAAAATAAATACAAAAAATAAACATAAAATTAAATTAAATTAAAAATGGAACGCAATGCAATGCACTATGCAGTGCAAAGTGCAAACTGAATTTTTAATGCTTACACTGGGGATGGCAAAGAACGCATTGTAGAGGGAAAACTAAAGAAGCGATGAAGAGATACGAATTTTACCCTCATTCTATATTAACCACTTATACTACCCTTTTGACTTAACCCAAAACAGTGGAATATGCACACCAGTGTGTCAGCCATGTTGGAAATACAAATTGGCTGCGTACCAGCATTTGACAGTTTCGAGGTGCACTCTGAAAACTGAATTTTATTTAATTTCTAGGTTTATTCGCTCGTAAATTTGAAAGATAAAGCTTGATAAAGTTATTGTTATTTATACCACGGTTTTTCGACGTTTTTAAATCCTCCAGGAGATCACTTCCCTACACGGACATCCGGCCTATCCTCGAAAACTGGCGGCAACAGAATTACAGACATTGGTAACTCGACAAGCATTCACATAGGTAATACTAACAAAAGCAATTTCTTGAAGTTTGAAAGTTTACAATAGGTTTGAGGTCGATGGTCACTGGTCGGCGGGGCGCGGTCAAGCCATGAGCATCAAACCAATTTTACGATTGATGGCTAACGGGAAACTATAAAAGGTTACGCTTATCCAAAACGTGTTTGCACGCACGTCTTTCTATCGGAATCACAGCATGGGAGATACGAAATTGGAGAATCCAATTACCGCCATCGTAGTCCCAAGTTGGAGTTGGAAAAAAGCGACAAGCTCTAAAGGACAGATATAGATTTCTATTTACAATCGGTTGTTGGGTTGGAAGGGTGACCACTGGTGAAATTTTTATCTGAGAGCTTAAAAGCTTCGTTACGAGAGCACGTTATGCCAGCAGATCGGACAGCTAAATTTAGTAGAAGGCAAAAGCATACGCTATGGAAGGCCCCTTTAGAACTTCTTTTTATTTTATTTGACATTTTACTTTATTTTGACATTTCACTTTACTTTGACATTTTACTTTATTTTGACATTTTACTTTATTTTGACATTTTACTTTATTTTGACATTTTTTTTGACATTTATTTTTGATTGTATTGCATGCCGTTCCCTTACTTTATATTTTTAGTAGTTTTGTAATTTTATTTTATGACATTATTATTCAATATAATTTGTGTATCCGTTTTGATTAATTCAATAAATAATAATAATTCTGACACTCAAGTTAGCCACCAACCAGGCCATCAATCCGTACTAGAGCAGCGTGCTGGAGTATACTCCCTCGGAGGCTTGACCCCGCCCTACAATGCACTGGACATCAGTCGCAGCCAAGTAATTTTTCGTCATGGTTCTAATTATTACATTTCCATCACCATTCTAAGAGCTTAACTAGTGCGGAACGCCTTTAGCAACCGTCCGCGGCTATGTAAGGATTATGCAAAATAGCATCATGCTAATTTCCCGCACCTCGCAACCAAGAATAGTGTTTTAACTTTGATGCGCTACTGAAAAGATATGTGCATTTTCCGTGCTTCGGAGCATGACAGGCAGGCGGTGCAGTTGTAATCGTTACACTGCCAATGGCTTTTAGGCAGCTAACGTATTTGCGATTTCCAGTAACCCCATCCCATGTGATTCCCGGTAACGATAAGCACTGGAACTGCGTGGTGGAGTACGCTTAAAGACATAAGATTACAAAATATCCAATTCCCAGAATGTCCAATTCTTGAAATGACCAATTCCCAAAAAGACCAATGTCCAAAATGTCCAATTCCCAAAATATGCAATTCCCAAAATGTCCAATTCC
>DWLO01004353.1:0-10061 GCA_018245335.1 Dalla quadristriga | reverse complement strand
ATTGCATTTATAAGCCGCAATGCCCAGGAAAGCGGAGCTGGATAAGTTGCAGGAATATGGTGTATGCGTGTACTTAGTTTAAATTTGGTTAAAATATATTTGTTTCGAATATTTGTCATTATTTTCTTGTTTTATTCCTTTTTAATGGCCAAAATTAACTATATGTGCAAAATAGGCGATCGAAATTCAAAATTGCGAAACCCAACTCAATGTTTAGAATGAAATGTGACGTCATCGCCCGTGTCAACGTTTGTATGTGTGTTTGGGTTACGATTTTGGAGTCTTGTCAGTTCAACAGCTCAAATTTATTCTCGGAATAAATCAATATAGTACCTATTCCATATCTGGTGCGATGATCGCAATGTGTAAGGAAAATAACAGTCTACCTAGCGAAAAGGCTCCAGCTCCCGGATCTCCAGAAAACAGCATGTAACTCGCGCCATAATAGGGGTAGGAGGAAATTTTAAAAAAAGTTGAGGGCATAGTCGCTGATAGTGGAAAACACAGTTGTTGTTCCTCGTCTGTTCCACAATATTTCGTTGTACCTTCATTCAGAGCCTAGGAATTGTTATATACCTATCGTAGACTTTCTTTTCCTTTCTTACTATCTTTTTTATTTCCATCTACCATAAATACTACTACTACTGGCACTACATTATTCCGTTTGCTTTTTTCATAGCCCTTTTAATTTAAGAAATAAATTATCTACCTTGATTTACATAAAAATAAAAATATTTATTGTGCACAGAAAAAAAACGATCGCCATCGCTGTCTGTTCTTTAAACCTTAATAAAACACAAGCATTTTATTTAATCCAATACTAAGCTATTACGTTTTACAGACTGTTACAAACAGAGAAGTACCAATTACATTAGGTAAGTACTTTTGAGTGGTATATTTGCGTCTGTAATCATTAAATCTTGATACGCTTTAATTTACAAAACCTTGCCTCGAAATAAGTTAAATGCGGATTTGTCAGTTTAAATCGAAATTAGCAAATTCGTTCGAGTTTTCTTTCGATCGGAATCCGAGAATCGGATTCGATTCCTTTTTCAAATCTCATCTAGTATAATTTTTAATTTCCCTCGCTAAGGCGACTCCAACTCCCGCTGTTCGTCATAACCGGCCAGTACGTGACCGCGGCAACTCTTTGATACCCATCTTTTTTCTTTTACCATTTACAGTTTTTTCTTTAATTTATTTTTGTTATTGGTTACAATATTACCAGGCGGCTACCGGGCGAAGCAAAGGGCTGTTATAATTTAGTTTTATTCATGCAAAATAAAGGTGATATCGTCGTAAAGATTTATCGCGTGGACGGGGTGGGCCGCCATTGAGCCGCGAGGATAATAACAGTGTTCGACTTTTAATATTCGGGAATTTGTCTCTGCCTTATTAGTGTCCAATTTTTACAGATTTTATTAGTCCTTGGACTGTATGCCGTCAAACTGATATACGATGGGTAATTGAAGACTTATTGCTCAGGAAAACGCCTTCATTACTTACTAAGTATGATATTTAAATTCAATGAAAATTGTAGCAGTTTTTTTAAAAATGATAACAAGGAAGGAGGTTGCTAGCTATCTAAGTAATAAAACGATATTCTAACTTGAGAGAACAAGTAAATGTGAGCAAACGAGTAAAATAGGAAAAGGAAAGTATACAACGGATAACGTTTTTATGAACCGATACCTGCTTATGAAGCTTGACAGCCTGCTCTGACGGAACTAAAGAGGAACCGCCATAAAAATACAAATTAGAGAAGCGAACCTAATTCTCACAAGGTCTGATTTGAAACAACGAATAAGAGAAACATAACCGTTCCGGCCAGACTCATTCATGAAATTGAACGAACTGATCTAGGGTTGGCAGTTGGCATGGCTGGGAAAAGGTGGCCCTACTAGATGCAAGCTACATTGTTGAGGTGTTGCAATCGTCACTCATGCAGTTCTCAGTAAAAATAACCAGAAATCATTTCCACACGAAGACGAGCTGTTTGTTACGAGAATTTATTTGGCAGATTATAGGGATATTGACGAAGATTTTTAAAATGCTTAATAATTTTCTTTAAGGATACCTAATCATATAAACCGTAAAAAATAGTAATTCCTCGACTTTTTGCATCTAAGACCAATTCCATTTTTTCATTTCAGATAGAAATCTCGATATTTTGGTATTTTGCGTCTTTTTTTATAGGGAGGTACCTACAGTCTATATTCATGTGTTAAATTTATTAAATTAAAAATATATTCACAATTAAAATCAAAAGTCAAAAATATTTAAGAATCAAAATTTTCATTGAAACAATGTTTCATAATTTATTTCGACTTTGGTGTACCTAAAGTGTTTGTCCCAACTCAAAGTAGACAAATAAGTGTTATCCAGACGTCAAGTAAATAGGAATAGAGCTCGGTATGTAATATAATAGTACTGAACATTAGTCAGACTGTCGGTTCAGCAAATTTGCAAAATACGATGGCAGCCCTGTTGATTCAGAATAAATTGGATTTGAGGTTTGAATTAGGGTTAAAGCGAATCTCTTTTCAGCGACACTTACTCAAAGATATAATAATATAATAAGGGTACATACAATGAAAAAGTCTAAGCAACATGCTTCGTGTTACAAATTCTACAATGAGCTGCTGTATGGATGAACTTCCTGGACGCACCACAGCCTTAATTGCAATTTTCCTTCCGAGGGCTTTTACATTCCGCATCTATCTCGCTCGCACATTCTGCCATTTTCAATTATTTAAAAAGCCTAGGTAGACTTTTGAAAAATGAGCTTCGATATCATTGTAGTCAATAAAATTACGGACATTTATATGACATATACCTAGTTTTTGATAGAGAAAAGTGGCGTAAACAGTTATTGCCATCTCAGTTCTGGAATCGTTTTCAGTTGTCTATGTTTAGAGATGTGTTAAGACTCTTACCACTTTTCCACTCTTACCGTAAGAGGGAAAGCCGTATCCAGTAGCAAACTAAGACAAACTCAATCAACCTTAAGCACAAGTAAACATTGACTTGAAAGTCGATCCATTCTAGCGATTAAACTACCGAATTATTGGAACGAGTGTTCGTTCCAATTCACTTTTCGTCCGTCTCGGAGTATGGGGCGCGCGAGCGAGACGGGCGGCGCGAGCGAGACAGGCAACCGCGGCCGGCTCAAAGCGGGCGGCGGACGCCAAAGGCGGCGGCGAACGCTAATTGGAGAGCGCGGCTACATCAAAGCTCGCCGACACTACAACGTTTATATTAGGCAGGTACACTCCCGCGCAATGCGATTGATTAATTTCACTGCGAGATCCGCGCTAGGCAATTAGTATGCTTTGTTGGGCCCTCACCCAGCGCGGCGTTGGTTCGCGTTCTGGACTCGGCGCGGGGTGGTGTGTGGTCTGGTTGGACTGGAGTCCTCCGGTGGGCCGTATACTACGCTTGGCCCGCGGATCCGCCCGTATCATTAAGGGGTTGTACAGAATTACAATGCAGATAGGTAGGTACGTATAATATAATATCTCAGAGGAACCGTGAACATTTCTGGGATAAAAAGTTGCCTATGTCACTCTCCTGCCCTTGAACTATCTGTATGTGAAGTATACTAGATAAACACAAGACAAACTAATATTCTCAAGAGTAAAATAAAAAAAAATCCAAAAATAATAATAATAAAAAAAAAACACTTTTAACGAATATATCGCACGCTTAATGATTGATATACAAACATACACCTCCATCAATCCGCATTGGAGCAGCGTGGTGGAGTATGCTCCAGGCCTCCTCAGTTGTGAGGAGAGACCCGTGCCCTGCAGTGGGCCATTACGGGTTGCACCCATACAAACCTAATAAGACATAAGCTCGAATTGCGTTACCTACGCATAAGTACTAACAGTAACAGGCTTCTGTTAACGTCATGTATCATTAAAATTTGAAATAACAACGAATTTCGCCTTCTTTATTGGCACAGCGTAATATTAATTATGGGTCTCTGTCATTCAAATGTGTTTTTGCACCGGACAAAATTCCAGGATGGCTTTTTGTGTTTTCCCGAAAATCAACTTTTTTGAGTTAAGCCAGTATATCATTAAGCGTGCGATATGCTGTTATAGACGTTTTATAGGTCACTCTTGTTTTGTGAGCGCAGAATCCTCGAGTGTCAAATAATATAACGTGTGTATGTAAATAATTTGTCACGAAGTTGCAGTTCCAAATTAGTGGTCAGACATACTTAGGTAGAGCTACTTACTCGCATAACTAGCATCTATTTTGTATTTAAATGATATTTTTTCCACATTCAGTAGGTATTGAATAAGTTTTTTATTTTTAGTCATCATTTGATTTTTCAAACAGGTTAATTTCTGCAACCGCAGTAAGACGTACCTAAATAATTATCAAATTTCCCCGTCATTGATTTGGCGGAATATGGGTGGCATGATGCAGAAATTAAAAAAAAAAAAAAAATGGTGCCTGGTTTATGCAGAGAATCTCCAAACATAAAGATACGAACAAAAATAATAAATAGGGAAAAAAGGGAATTCAGAAGTTATATTTTCTCTATAAATAGGTTAGGTATATTATAAAATATAGATTAAAGGTCATTGCATACGAGTGACGACATATGTTTTTTCTCCGTCCGTCATCTCGGCACATATAATTATATTTGTTACTGTATTTATATAGGTATATAACGGTGTCATAAAATCGTCCTGTCCCGTTACACGTTACGTATGCTACGACCCTTTACATTTTCAGGCGGCCTATCGCTGTCGATAAGACCGCCTTTTGGCCGCCACTTATAGTGATTTCCTTGTTACTCTCGCATGTCCCGTTCGGCGATGCTGTTAAGGCCAGTAGGGCCAACAGAAACTGTCCAAACAAAAAAAAAAAACTCGCTTGTAATCTGTAAACTTTATGTGGTGTACAATAATGAATATTTGTATTTGAAGGTAGGTACATCCATAAACACATAACTGTGGTTATGATTTATTAAATTAGGCAATAGGTACCTACAATACAATACAAAAACACTTTATTGTACAACAGGACAGAATATACAATTTAAGAAACAACAGCACATGTATACAATAGGCGGTCTTATCGCTAAGAGCGATATTTTCCAGACAACCTTAAGCATGGAGAACTCATAATATGGAAGAGGAATGGGAAGCGGTGTAACTACATACTAATTAACTGGCTAAGTACCTACGCAATGTTCATGCATGGAATAAATAACTGAACCTAAATATCATACATTAAAAACACACAGGAGTGTGTGATAATGTATTATTTGGTCCTCTGTGGTCCTCCACAGACCACAGAGAAAAAAGAAAAAACAAGAAAAGAAAAATAAATGGGAGGAAAGAAAGAAGGCATTCAGAGATGAAGTTGAATATTGATAGAAGTAAAAACAAGGTTTTAAATAATGTTTTAAACTGTACAATGATATACAAATACTAACACGAGCACGGCCCAAGAAGTCACGGAGGAACCCCGAATGCCCCAAAAGCGCATAAGCCGTATAACCCCCAACAAGCGACAAAGCGGCGGCCGCCATTGTGCCACTCAATCCTCATTTGTGGCCATCATCCGTGAAGTGTTGACACTAAGTCCGATTTCGTACGCGTTCGATTCGGCTTCTCTCATAAACCAACCTCTTCTACTTTCAACGCCGTCTTGAATGAAGGCAATAAAGTTCTATTTAGGTGCTTCCAGCTGCACCGAAGGTGGGGCCAGATCTTTGACACGATTCGAAAGGTTTCAGACGTGAGACCGGTGACTGGATTATTATGTCAAAAAGAGCATAGCACGGCATTAGTTTGTTAACTTTGCAGAGTAAATTGACTGGTGTTAAAAAAAACCTGTCATACATCGTTCATGTTCGGTAGTGAATTGTGATATTACACAACAAAACTATAGATGTCGTCCTAAATATAAACGACGGATACTTGGTTGCAACCCATAGTGACCCACTGCAAGGCAAGGGTCTCTCCCAACAACCGAGGAGGCCTGGTGCGTACTCCGCCACGCTGCTTCAATATCTATCTAAACATATGAATATACAGCCTCATTTCAGCAACACACGTGTGTAAATGCTTAATTAAAATGATCAATGACAGGAAGACATTAAACGCTGGCAACATTTAATCCACAGATTAAAAAAACGACGAGGCGTCGGAATTCATATTTCGAGCTATCCCGCATTCCCGCTTAAGTGCCGTTTAACGGGTAAAGCGGTTCTAATTCATAATGAGCGGTTGTATCAAAATAAGAGGCAGTACAACAATAAGAGCAAGATGGTCGATGTAGATAGCATCGGTCCGCGGGCGGCGTTGAAATGGCTCAATCTTCGGTAGGGTGGCCATGTTTAATTATCAGACCATAGAGACCAAGTGCTTGTCTGTGTTTGACCATAAAGACGCGGTTTATTTTTCGAATTGACTGTTATTGGCCCTATTACAGCGTCACCGGACTGAATGGCAAGCTAGAACAGCTCAACCAGATAATGAGACGCTGTAAAGCTTGCTTGTACCTCACGTTATGACACTATTATAGAGCGCCTGAGAACTGAGCGAGACCAAATAACCACTTTTTTCCTTAAATTACACTTAAATTACTAATTAATTAATTACTAGTGAATCAGCTTAAATATCAAAATCAAAGAAAGAAGAAGGAAGGAAGAATATTAGAAGAATCCATTGATTACTCTTATAAATCATTTTACAAAGCTCAAGAGAAGGTACAGCTGGCTACATTAAGAGCGATTAGTCGCGCGCAGACTTACAATTGCAACTATCCGAAGAATCTCTATCTGAACTTCCAAAATCTTGTGCATTAACTCCTCGTTTAAAAATTCAAACGCATTAACTATAGTTGTGGAATTGTTTTATTTACATATCAACAACAAGAAGATGTATGTAACTAGGTACAGATAAAATATGTTGTCCAACCTTGACCACAATACGGACGCATATAATTGGATTCGAATAACACAATCACAGAAACAATCAATTCAATAGTTATTATAAACAAATTAACGACAAATCCTTGGTCTACAGTCCATCATGGAGGCATTAGAATTAGTGATCCTCGAGTATATTTCGTTTTTATCGCAGATTCTTCGCATTATAACATCGTGAGGCACGTCGTTAATTAATTTCTCGTATAAAATTGAGCAGTTCGATTGATTAGAGCATTCAGACAACTATTTAGATGTAATAGCTACCGACAAAATTAAGAGGATAGAGTAACGGAAATTTTATTACTTACTTTATGATTATGAAATTATATTTCTTCGTGACTTTATCTTGACCTTTACGTAGGTACTGTACAGTCGCAAGTTACAGATCTTAGAAATGTGTTGCTGGACTGGAAATGCTGATCAGTCAAATTAGAAGTCACCGTTTATTTCTTCATGCAATAACGGCCCGAATTATGACAATAGCTTTTGCGAAAGATTACGATAAAGATATGAGTATCTCTACCTAAGCAAATAATTAGGAGATACATATTTTCAGATGCTACCTACTTCTACGGGTAAAATCGGACTGAATTACTGAACTACAATAGAGTTTAGTGGACTAGTGGTGTACTTATATCATTTTGTTTTGCGACATGTTTCTACCGGTGCGAGTCCTGTAAAATCTAAGCTCTACTTCTAGTGATCTACCATGTTGACTGTTTGCTAGTAGGTATTAAGGGAAATAATACCATATATTATATTTTACTTTCTATCTTATTCTACCTTGAAACTTTCCCTGGTTCTTCAGGCTTGCCCTGTAATTATTTGCATCTAACTTTATCTGTATTTCATCTACGTGTCCCTGTTTTCTTTTTTCCATAAACTGCCTCACAAACAGTCTTTTTACTGCCTATTTTTACTGTGGTATAAAAAAAATCTCTATTTTATTTGATTAGCTTAGTGTAGAACACTATAGTTTCTTCATTTTTGCTAAACAAACTAAGCTTATAATGCACTTTAAAGCAATAAGGAACCACCAAAAGTGTGCGTTATTAAGCTCTTGGTACGGTCAAGGCAGCAATAATCAGGTTAATGCCACAATTAGTTCCGAGAGCGACCACCGGCGGCGCACATGAGCCTGGACCGGTTCCGAGATAAGTGTCTGAAAGTCGCCTCCTTTTGTACTGCGATACAATTATACTCTGCTATAATTTATAGGAGTTTTAAATAGAAAACTTTCGAAGCTATTTTCGTCTTAAATGTTTCCTAACTAGATTCAGAATGCGTTCATACGTTCATAGACATGCTGTTTGTCTCAGTCATTAAATAACTAATGGAAATAGAAAATACTGGAGAAAGTTGACAAAAATGCTTAAAATTAAAAACAAATAATAATAAGAAAGAATAAAAAAATGCATTGTGGATATAAAATGAAATAATATTTACGCAGTCAAACGTAAATTGGAACACACTCAGCCTATGAAAAAAAAAATTAACTATCTAGCAACCTTGGACAGTTTCGGATGATAACTGGCATGACTGATGGCAAAATTTACAAGCACTATCGAGTATTTGGTATCGGTCTAAGTGAGCCACCTAGGCTTAAAGATCAATAACTGTTTTCAGTCAGCCTATAAGTTGAACCACCCCTTCGAATCTGCCATCCTCAGTAGGTCATCAACGGCCTATATCGGTCCACTGCTGAACTAAAGGCCTGTCCCAAAAATGGGAGGATTTGTCCATAATCACCACACTGGGCAGGCGGGTTAGTGATCGCAGTAGATGGCAGTAACGCCACAGAGGAAGCTCTGCTGCGTTCTCAGTTATATTTAAGTCGCCTCGTATGACTCGGTAGGCTATTGTGAATGTGATTTGTGAACTATTTGAATTGTTGTAATTTTTTTTTTGTAAAGCACCAGTTACAATAAACATTTTATATTTTCATTTTAAAACATATTATTTTGTCAAAATATTGAAAAAGATAAAGGCGACCACCTTAGTCCTCAGGGATAGCAACGCATCTGTGACCAGCTCCGAATAGGAGAATTATTAACGCTTACCAACGATTAAAATTACATTTATTATTGACATGATTGTAATTGAAATTAATTATTTTCAACTTGTATTTTCCGATAATTAATAGAAATAATTGTACCTATTTCAAATTGATTTTTATGACATTGCCACCCACGCCCTTACAGGGTAAATACTGTACTGATAATCATTTTGTAACATCCCATTTTCGCATGATGCAATAAATAATGATTATGATTATGATAAGGTACCTACCTACTAATATTTGTTATCAGGATTATCTAACACTATCAGTCCTAACTCCTACAGTCCTATTACTTATTTTACGTACCAATTAATATTCGTATTGTCACCCACTTATAAGTAGGTACTAGCAGAACTAACTTACTGACAGTCCCTCGCACAGTTCTATTCGAAGCATCTCACAGATGTTCTATTCGAAGTATGTCACAGATGTCCATGGGTGACAGTGGATGGTGAGACATGCGCGTTTGCTATCCTCATGACATAGCGACCAGCAATCCCGCACAATTAACACATAATTTACGCGTAAGACATCGTGAAATGCCGAGGACACGCATTAGCCTATTAGCGATTATTGATGTCACAATCAGGCTGTTGTAGCTCGCAGACATATTGTTACCTGCTGTTAAAAGTGGCGACTGACAAATTGAGTTATAATTTATGTAATGACGCATTTACATTTACGGCCAATGACCACGAATTCGTAAAAAAACATTTATTTCTTCATTTGGACGCCAACATAGTTACAACTGTTTCGTTACAAAGGACACAGTACATAACAGAAGACAGTTAAGTGAGAACTATAGTTACAGGCGAAGACTACATGCAAATAGCGAGTAAACAGTTTAACAAGCTAGTTATATTTAATTTTTTTACAAAAAATGCACTGATTAAATCCAGAGCAATTGTCATTAAATTATTATAATTGTATAAAATTGAATTGGATTCATTTAGAGACCAAAAATATACAATTTTATTTAGGAAAGAATTGGGTCAACTTAGTGCTATTTTAGTGCTATGGACTGAGATGGTCGCCACTTTTATA
>DWLO01004352.1:0-10064 GCA_018245335.1 Dalla quadristriga | reverse complement strand
CATAATCTCCCGTGGCCCCCGTCACGGAGAGATATCCATGAGGATTTCCCCACGATAAAAAAAAAAAAAAAAAAAAAGGGTTGACACGACTTAGGTCGAACCTGGAGGAGGGGTCTACAACAGGACCATTCTGTCGGGATCCCGACAGAATGGTGTAGAGAAGGACATCGTGGGGTTTTAATTACCCCACGTTAAAAAAAAAAGGGTTGACACGACTTGATTGGATTGGATCGCGGAAGAATGCGAAAGCGTACCCTTGATCCCAACAGAATGGGCGCAGAGGACACCGTGGGGTTTTAGTCGGTAGAAGTCCGACATAATCTCCCGTGGACCCCGTCACGGAGAGATATCCTAGAGGATTTCCACACGATAAAAAAAAAGGGTTGACACGACAAATTTCATATCATATTGTGGCACGCATTTTCTGACCGATCGCTCCGGCTTAACGTCACCCCTTCTTAGGAATGCTTTTGTAGTACTTTCTACTAAGGTCTGCATACAATAATAACGAGACTGCCCGAGGCTCTGCCCACGTATCCCAGAGGAACATGAACTTTCCGGGATAAAAATATACTTGTCACTTCATACAAGAACTGTCTAACGGACAATTCTCTTGGTATAGTGGCCCCAATCTTAGCCGGTGGCTAAAATTGGAACTAACTGCCGTTTTCTTACATTTTCTTTAAATTGGTCGACGACAGCGACATCCTCAGCTGTCACTCATCGAGCAACATAATTTTGTAGATCTACCTCGTTGACGAGCTCAACGTTGAGTGTGTTTTTAAAGAATTGTACCCCTGATGTTAGATAACTGCAGGACAGAGACTCAATTTAAAAAAAATACGTTTATCCCTTACCAGGGACTGTGAACTCCAAATGTTTTCACATGCACTTAACAACATACAGATCAAGACATGTTTGCAAATCACACTAATCACAATAACAGGTACATAACCGGTCCTCTTCCGTACGCCTGACCTTATACCTGTGTAAATTATTTATTAAATCTGACGTTATGCGTTCATTTAGCTTGTGAACGAATTTATTAAGTCACTGATTTATTGAATCGGTAAAGCGGAGTGGCTAATCGATGGGGTATTTACAAAAGGCGACCACCTTAGTCCTCAAGGGATGCAACGCATTTGGAGCCAGCTTCGAACACGACTATTACTAACCACTTACACTGACTGACAGGACTTAGAGTCAGTAACAATCCTTATGCTAACGAATACGAACTACAACTAACATTCCTATTAACATCTCATACTTACTAACTGGACTAACATCCCCAGTTCCTTTGACGGTCCTATTCGAGGTTTGTCACAGATGTCATAGGCGGCAGCGGATAGGTGGAGCTGCATGCTCGTTTGCTATCTTAGAACCATAAAAAATAAAAATAAAGGTACTAATCTGATTTATACCAAGTAAGTAATCAATACACTTATATTTTATGTATGTATATTGACTACTAAACTCGCTATTCATAAAACCACGGAAACAGAGATGTTAGATAAATATTATTTGCAAATTTAGAGTTACAAGGATGTTGTGTGGGAAGGAGTGTGTAGTCTGTAATTTTTTAAATTTTTTTACAACTTCGATTTTGGTTATAAGTTACAGTCATCCATTTTCTGGCTATAAGTAGTTTGACAACGCTTTTATTTTGTTCTCGTCTTGTCTCGTCAATTGTTCACGTCAATTTAATAATTGCTATGAATGTACTATAGATTTCACAAGTGCTCTAAATAACAATTACCTTCACTTGACAATGATTCATGAAACTATGACAGACATAAAGATCGTTTATTCAATTAGTCAACACCAATGTCTAATTGGTAAGGCGTCGAATGTGCTCTTTATATATATAAATATATATATGTGTTGCTAGGGCTCCCGACTTTGACAGGCTGAAATTTGGAAAATAGAAATTTTTCCAACAATTTTTTTTCCCTTGGGGATGACGTTAAGGGCTGTAACTAAAAAACCGATTGAGATATTGAGATAAAACAAAGCCTGTTAGTGTACCCTCTGCTATCTCTGAAAATTACACAACATCCGTTCTGTGGTTTCGGGACAAATTCGCGATAATAAAACGCAGACAGGCATAACAAAAATAATAATTTATTTTTTATAGAACTAAAAGGCAATATTTGTGTTCGCCTTTTTTCTCTATCAATAACTAAGTATATGAAAATTAAAATTATGTTTTAAATGTTGTAATTTAAGTGTCTAAAATTATATCGAAGCCCATTTTTAAAAAGTCTACCTAGACTTCTACAATCAGTGAAAATGTTACTATGCGCGAGCGAGAGAGATACGGAATGATAGCCCTCTTAACCGCGCAAACCAAGTTTTCTTCACAGGATACAGTCGCCCGAGCCCCGAGGCATCATGCGAAACATGATTCTCAAAACAATCGTTTGATACTCATTTCAATGCGATTCCGAGATTTTCATTTTATCCCAAGGAAAATCGAGTTTGCGCCTCCTCATCCCACAATTCGCATCTGTGTGAAATAGCTCGATAGTACCGAAACAGACGAGACAACAGATTGAACCGTCTCCGTCGCTACCAAAAGACCGTAAGTAAGAGGAAGGATGCTTGGTAGTGCCAGACAAAAGGGTGTTTTAACACAAACACGTAAAGTCCAAGTCTATTTGTCCAGTTTCTTAAAGTAGATAAAATGCAATCAGCGACTACCTACTTTGATAGTACGCCAGATGTTGCGGCTTACGAATTTCAGCGAAACTAAAAGCTTCGTTTCGAGTTATGGGTCGTTTCCCTAAAATACACATAAATATATGCATGGAAGGCAATGAAAGGTTTAACTTGAATCACGAGTATCCAGCTAGTATTTAAATAATAAAGTCCAAAGCAATTTGTTAACTTTCTAGAAATTTGAAACTCTTAATCAGTTACTAGTTGGCAGAATCTGTATTCAGTTCAAATTAGCGATACCACTTGTTTACGATACCATCGTTACCTTGAGCATTTCTTAAGATTTTATTGTAGTACTTTATTTGTTACCCAGGTGGTAGAACCTTAAAACAGTTCGTCCCGGGTGGCACCTACCACTACCACATACATTTATGCCGTGAAATAATTGTGGTAACACTTATACAAGAGGCGACCACCGCAATCTTTAGGGGTAGCAACGCTTCAAGGGAACGCCAACACGATAGATTATTACCAGTTCAAAGACATAGTCGTTTGTTCATCATCATCCTGTATCTACACCTTCAGGTCAATTGCGTAACGATTGCACGAAAGATCAGATGAGCGCGATAACAACGCATCGCTTTGCGTTACGCAATTCGGCAGCTTCTTCATACAAATATAGTAAAATTGAAATTGAATTTATTGATGGAATGGGTTCTAAAACTGCTGAATATTCTTAATGAAATTTTCAGGGATTGTAGTATACAAATATACATTACCTTACAGTATAGTCTTTGATTTACCTCATCTATATCTCAAACCCCTTTTTACTGTTAAAATTTTCCGTATTTTGAAATTTCACGCAACGAAGCCGCGAGTCTTCCTTGGTAATAAATATTGTTTGTCCTAACAAATTATAGAAGTTGGATATGACTCTAAAAATACACACGTGCCTCTGGATGCCGTGGTCGACACAAGTACGAAACCAGCTAATGTTGGAATTAAAAATTTTAGAACATTTTACTTGCCTCGCCTCTAAAAGACTGGTTTTTTCACGGATTTTAATTTGGAACTAGTCGAAGCTCTTTCATAAGCCAGTTTATGAATGAAATATTTTTTCTCCTTTTCGGTACGTAGAATTCGCCAGCATAGAGATTGTAGAGCGAATTTAATATAACCTCTGGAATCCGTGGTTTTTTTAGACGAGGTTACTGCATGTTTCATAATATGAATCATTTTTAGTATATAGATCAAAATTGAGTAGGTTCTTACAGAAAACTGTTCATAGAGATTTCACATAAATATAAATATGCGGTAAGCTTAATTCTAAACCACAGGTAGTTAAAGCCAGTGGCAGTTGCCAGGTGGTAGAACCTGGCAATTTAGAATACAGAGCAATCCGCATTACAGCAAATAAAATCTTCAATGACAAAAGTCATTATTAAGTGTATTATCATATTTTTTGTATTTTAAACATTACTTAAAAAACTAATGTTTAAAATACAAAAAAAATAAGTTCTTTTTTACATCCGTTTACATTGTTTACAGTCCCAACCGTAATTAAAAGTATAGTTTTTTAATTCACTATTTTACGAAGAACTCAACAAAGCTGCTGTAATAACTTACATTATACAGACGTTATGAGTGCTTAATTAGGGTAATATGTCATTTTTTCATGTACTTTCGTATGCGCATGGAAAACAGGTTAGAAACATATTTACATTAAAGGCAAATTTTTCTTTTGTTTTTAGGCGGTTCGGTGCTATTTTAAGTGGACTTAATTTACTCAATAAACCAAATTTATCTGTCTGTCTGTATCACAGTGTAGTGAAACTTCGTTATTCATAGACTTTTTGCGGTAATTTATACAACATGAAGTCAAGTAAAGAACAATGTAGTAGAATAAGAAATCCATCATACAATTTAGCATTCCGATGGGAACTCAAAATAAACATAATGCTTTTCATTAATAAAATTTTAAAGAATAAAATAATATTACACAATTACGGTTTGAGCTTTTTTTATGTTTCTCAATGAGTGAATTACACCGATATTCTACTGTACATGTCCCTTTGTCATTGAACCAACTATTGTCGTACGACAAAACCGTCCGACCCAGGTACCCAACCCACCAATTACAACGTATTGTCAAAAAAACTATCTCGGAGACATTTCAACATGTCATTCAAATTTAAGTATTCGGTTTACTGTTCATAGTACGAAATCTATTCAATTTTCACCTTTATTTTTAATGTGATACGAAAAACGGGAACAAAATCTGGAAATTTGGTCACGGAATTCAAAACTTTTGTGCGTTGGTCCTTTTGGCTGTCACATATATCCTCTCCATTGTGATTTTTATTTCAATGCCCTCTATCGCTTCTTGAAAACATTTTTTAGCAAAGAGTTCACATCCACATACATACCTACACCTGCTCTGTGATTTGTAAAAAGTTAAAAATATTAAACAAGAAAATACCAATTAGGTATTTATCTCACTGTTTAACGTTTTGAGGTTAACTTATTTTACTTATTCTGGAGTCCAATTCCAGGTGGCTCAGAACCACTTGTTACTTTAACCACATCAAAACTTTGTACTTGTCCCAATTCCTACGACTGTTGACGCGGATTTGACAAGTGTCCTTGACTAAAACCTTAATCTTTTGTTTTCACATCCATGCACAGTTGTGGTACGTTAATGAAGATAACCAAAAAGACGCTGCATCTGAATTATACACCGCACACAATTATACACGAACGTCATGTTACTTCTGACGGTCTAATCCTCAGCTTACATCTGATTTGGCTCTGCGCTGATTACCTAATCTGTTTGTTACTCTATACGATTATCCTGTTGGATCATACCACATAAATTTAGTATTACCTTAGAATCACATGGTAGCTAATATTACAAAATGATTAGATAAAGCAATGATATTAAGTTGAACTGAAAAATACATCATCAACACAGGAAACTTCGATTCAAGACCGGAGTTGTTAATTGACTTTATTTCAATTTCAATTTATACAATATATACCACACTACTGAACGAATTGATGTCATATACGCGGCACACCTATATTTGCGAACTTACTCGTACAGGCACAATATGGTTTTCTAGAGGCAATAATTAAATCTAGCCAACGCGAGAGTCGTATCTAAGCTGTCCTATCTAACGTGGCTTAAAAACTTAGAACCATCAATCATACGTAATATTTTGTACATGATGAACTATTTGCCTATGATTCGATATAATTTTTACCTAAGCTCATATTCATTCAAGTGAAATGGTCTTATTTTCTATAATTACGGCTTGATTAGCATTCCTGATTATTTTGTTTGCTCTGTTGAACCATCGGACATATGAATTTTATTATACGCTTGCCCTGACTAATTTATGCAAATAATAAGGCCGCAAAATTATAACTTAGTTTAGACCCTCAAGTTATGAGAATGAAACCCTACTTCATTATGATAATTCGCTAATTATAAGATTCACTTTTCACTGTGTCCTTCCCCCAAAAACTGACAGAAAGAAACAGCTTGCATTCTTTTTTCCTCCTCTCTCTCTTTCTGTTTAGAAATTACAGTTCAGAAAGGTCCCTATATTATATATTTTATAGTCAATTTTTTTTTTCTTATGATGATTCCTTAATATTATTTTCTTTCGCTTTTAATGCAAAACTATAAACGTATTTACAAATCACAACAAAATTAAAAAATATTATAATCTTGCGAATCCAAAATCAACACCTCCGAATCGGACATTGAGGAACGAATCCCCGAAATTCGTATGCTCATTTGAATAGAATAAAACCCGTCCCTTCCGAATCTTGTTTTATCTTATGTCCTTCTCAATGTCCATGTCGGAAGCCCGATCATTTATAAACGTCGTATTTATTTCTATACAATGGCCGCTACTCGGTTCACATCGGACCCCTCACTAATTAAAAAAAGACGGACGAATGAGACCAGCGATTTTTATCGCCTGCCGAATCGTATGCCTAAAGATACCGCGTAGGCGTTCACTACATACCTCCCACTCACACGTATAACCAGATCAATAAACTATCTTCCTCACTGCTCTACCGTATTTCTTTATTCATTAAATCAGCTTGTAATTGTTTATAATTATAATTCATTAAATTTGGGAAAAGCCGCTGCCGCATCTCCGTTTTGATACTACGAAATAATGGTTGTGTGAGAACTTGATATTTTATCTTTCTGATTAGACCAAACTCAGATGTGTGTCGTCGATTACAACAGTGCAGTTTGATATTCGACCTTATCTTTAGAAGTTTTGAAGCGGATTTTGAATACACGTTTTATTGAGATAAAATGGAATAGAAGTCGAAGTAAAACGTCGTAAATCGAAATCAAGAATTTCATGTTGACAGTGTTTTTGTCTAAACCTTACTGGTTTCGTGCCGATAGCGCTTTATACAGTCTTAATTATTGTTATGGCCGTCTTCAAGATTAAGCTTGTGATGGCGTGATAATTATCATAATTGTTATTCATTTCTTGGAACCTTTCCGGCTTGTGAGAAGCCATAAATTGTTCTGTCACTTGAGTACTGTGAAAGGTCGTAAAGTTAAACAAATATTAGTGATGGAATTAATTTTCGTATACGTTTCCTAAAAAACATTTCCGTCGCGACGGAATTTTATTTGATTAGCCTGAAAAAACACGATGTATTGCGAATGTGGATATTTCATCATTCTTTTTTAAGTCGGAGATTGACGAATTGGGGAATCATGTGCATTTACGAGCATCAGCTTGTATTGCAATTGCCTACTTGCAATTAACGAAACAAAATACAGCAGGCTAGACCATTGTAAAACATTCCTCTACGTGCCACGCAGACCAGTTTATTATGAAAGTAACTACCAACGACGTCTAAATTGCTCTAGTTTAAGCTAAAGACGCCAGTCTTTGAAAATCGCTTAGCCTAACACTTGCGGTCCAGGCGTTTTATACGAATAAATTACCCGTAACAGCCACGTACAAGGATCGATGACCGTATGAATATTTATTGACTAATAACTTATCATGCACAAGCTCAGTAGACCAGGGATCGCTCAGAGCGCTCAAAAGGGCACTGAGGATCCTTTAAGGGTTGCTTCATACGAAATTGGGGTCAGCGTCAATCAGGTAGGATCAATCGTGTATAAGAAAAAGTATTTCAAGGTTTAAGGTGATACCGTGTTGATTTTATGGCTTCGGTAAAGTTTTGGAGCATAGGATTTTTTTACAAATTATATCAAGGTTTATAAGTAACAGATTTCTTAATTAATCAGTAATTCATCACTTAAATTTAATTTACGTTTATAAGTAAGACCGATCACTATTAATATTCCCGCGATTAATATTTTATCGTCATAGAATTGACGATTTTCTGTTCTATTTAATTGTATTTTTGTTACATTTTTTTTTTTTAACGAGACTTCCTAATATACATTACATCGCTAAGTCGCTTACAAAGTGGCGCATATGAGTTACTATGTATGGAGATACCCTTACATATCAACCTAATAACATGCGAGTCATTAATATGCATATCACAGGATGGCTGTTGTAAGCTTACTATCGGAGGAGAGTAATTTTAGACAGAAACTTCATAACTAATTCAGTCTAAGATCGAAATATGGTTTATTACGCCGACGTTTCAGAGGTATACCCTCTTAATTTATACTATGTTTGAACTCCATGTTGTGAATAACGTTTCCATAATATTAGGTTAATGGCAATATCTATTTAAATGTAATATTTGTTGGATAAACAGGGTGGCCCAAGTTATTCACGACTTGTGTTACATTGCCGTTACACATTTGATTTTGAACGGTTACTTAGTTTTTTCAAATTAATATTTCTTACAAACAAGAATAGTACTATACGTAGCGTTGAAATACTCTGGGTAAATGGTAAATATTTCTATTTCATTTTACATTAACTAAGTTTTTTTTTTTAATAGTGTGATTACGCAATGTGTAAACACACTTACACTTACACATGTCATGTAAACGTCTTTTGTTCATGCAATTAAGTTTCAAAATTAATACAACTTATTTCATTTTAGACCAAATTGCTGTTGCTGTGTTGCTGTTGCTGTTGCTGATCAAAATTTGTGTTATGAACTCAAAAACGATTTAATTCATCGAAATTTTTATACTTTATTTCAAAACCAGTAAAACTGACAAACGTGTTACATGTGAAGAAGTTACCGTTGCCTATGGGCATGAAACACCAAAAATACAGGCACTGACGGGGATTTCTTAGTGCGCCTTGTTGAAGAACCCAATGCTAAAATGCTACGGAGAATGAAGCTTATTCCACAACTTACACAAGCGCGGCAAAAATAAATGATAAAACATAACAATGGACGACTGCCACGAGTCCAGTTGAGGCGGGAATCTCAATCTTTGGCCAAAGAATAATAAATATTACTACGTTAAGAAGCGACACTCACCTCCCCGCGCCAGATTAAATATCTCAGCGAATAGGTAGTGCGAAAGAGTCACTAGCTACGCTGTGTAGGTTGCCACCTCCACGCTATACTTGGCTACGGTTAGCTACGAAGTTGTTCCGTGGTAATCGCAGGAGCAAGAAGTAGCGCTATAATGTTACCCAAACCTGTATGGACATTCTGACGCTCGTGTACTACGGGTAGTAGCAGTAGTAGTTTATAATGGAGGGTTGTGCTTTGGCGGATGGTGGAATGGTATAAAAAATAATTAATAAATAATCATTTACACACTCACACCCCCTGCACTAGGATTCCCTATGTTGCGAGTGGCGGACAGCCAGCATTGATCAGCCAAATAAATGTCCCCAGTCGGGGACAAAACCTGGGTCCCACGGCTCGTCAATCAGGTTCACTAAATAACGCGCCACCGAGACGACATAGAAGAAATAATAGTTAATCGATAGGTAATTCTTTCGATAAGGATCATGCATCTTGATTTAAAGGTATGATTTCTCTCAATATCTGTATCATAAAAATGTAGTATACCTACTTACATAAAAACAAAATCACATAATTGAAAATAAGCAGATATCAAGTGTTTTTTAGTTATGTAGGAACGTAGTATCCTAAAACCTATTTTTGTAAGCAACTGCCGTGTCCGGTCTTCATATTGTAAAAAATGATTTTTTGATTGGACCAGCCGTAATGGCCAGTTAAATATACCAATATACTTGTAGAGATGTTACAACAGCACTTCGTATGTTACCTCTATTAAGGTTTGTCATACTTTCCACAAAACTTTGGCCGCGGCTCCACACGCATAAAATTAGTTTTTCCATATACTTGAATAAATCGTAATCGTCGTATGTACCGAACTTGGCCCCCTTTTCCCATTTATGTTTTTGTTGACATAAACATAATGTAATACCTCTCCTATAGAC
>DWLO01004351.1:0-10066 GCA_018245335.1 Dalla quadristriga | reverse complement strand
TTCAGCGTGACGCCGCTTATTGTTTATGCTGATGTTGCCGTTCATGTTATCTAAATTAATTCAGGAGATAAAAATAACTGCCAGTTTGTAATGATTTAATATGCCTCACTTCCTGTTCTTTATTTTACGTAGGTACGAAAGAGAGTTTAAGGCTGCTTTTCCACCAGAGATTTGCTATGCTGCGTAGCGAGGGATGTACGATATCAACCAATGGTTTTGTTTGATTTTCATAGCTTAACTTAGCTTAGCTCTGACGGTAAAGGATTCAACGAAGTTTTTTACATACTCGTTGAAGCGAAGGATGCGAGCTAAGGATGCCAGCTAAGGACGCGAGGTAGGGATGCGCGAGTGGTGTAGCTATAGCTAGCTATGTGAAGAAAGAAAGCTGAGCAGACGACGCACTACGTAGATAGCGCGCGTGCGCATCTTGGTGGCACATCTTAAGATCGTAGCGTACGCAACGTGTTTTTCCCCGGACGGGACGTGGCGATTTTTTGACATTGTTAAATATAAAAATACAGTAACAAATTATACTTGACGAGTGACGATATATGTTTTTTCATGTGCGGTCTCGTCCAGTCCGTTTTATATATATATATATTTCTTACTGTATTTGTATATGTAACGACGTCCAGTCCGGGCGGGGCAAAAACACGTTACATATGCTACGACCCTTACCCGCTCCGCTACACCGGCTTTAATAGAAATTGACACATCGTTTCGTAGCTTAGCTTTAACATCGCTCACCGCATACCTCGCACCTCTCTGGTGGAAAGGCAGCCTTATAAACTTTATTCAGGGTCGAGGAGCGAGCGAGTGATTTTAACGAGCTTTTATTCGCCCAGTTTTTTATCGGGAGTTAGGAAGGCATTTTTATGAAACTAATGAATGTCAAAGTGAACTTATTTTCTCCCCCCATTGATGAATTCTTTGACGACCGCAAGTAATAATAACATTCGGTTTTACGAGGATTATTTGGAACGAAAATTACTTTCCCGCTGAGATTGATGTTAGTGTTTCGGATGCTTAGGTAGGTAGGTATAGGTTTAGCATCAAAGGTATTTCCAACTAAATATGTTAAATAAATTACCACACTAATAGTGCTGCTGGTCGCGCGGCGAGTGTCCATCGTAAGTAATCGTAACTGATCGTGTGGTGGCTTGCAGGTAGATGGGTGCCGCTAGTGGCAGAAATGTTCTAACCACTTCTGAGCTTCCGAGTCCTTATAAGATAACAGTCGAAGTAAGTAAGTCTTGTACGAAGCCTTCAGCCTACTAACACCTCTACCAATCCGCACTGAAGCAGCGTGGCGGGGTATGCTCCAAACCTCCAATTATGAGAGACCCGTGCCACGCAAGGGGCCACTAAAGAGGTGCAGCTATTACACAAGAGCTCTTAAATCGTTTGAGAATGACAGATGGTTAAGATTACACTAGAGTGTTACTTGTACTTGAAATCTGTTATAGAAGAACCTAAAGAAAGAAAGAAAAATGCGTTTACTTCGTCCTGAGTGATAAACTCATCAAACTAAAATGTATCAATAAATCAATCTCTATTTGCAAGATTATGGCGCAAATTATATTCTCGTCAATCTTACCAATAAATAAAATTGGATTTTAAAATGAGGGTCAGTAATAAAATGGAATGTACTATTTATACCACACCTTAACATGATTAACCGTTTTTAGAACTTTTGTCTGTCTGCGTTTTTTTGTCACGAATCCACTGAACGGATTTTGATGAAATTTTCAGGGATTGCAGAGGGTATACTAACTTACTGCATAGGCTTATTTATCTCAATGTCACAAACGGTTTTAGTAAATGCCCTCAGCGTCGGTTACCCAGAGGTCCCTCGTTATATTGTGCAAACGAAGTCGCAAGCCCTCTCTAGTTTAAAATAATCTGGTTAGGCTCTAAGTTAATATCTTTGATGGAAGTACTTATAATAGATTAAATGACTATTACGCTACTGAAAAGAGGCCGTCGTAGCGTATAAAAAGAATTATTCAAGACGTCGTGTTTTGATGCGCGTGGGCATTATATTTAGTCGCGGGTACGGCTCTTCTCATACGTGCGGGGAAGGGTGACCATAGATACATTTTAGTTTATTTTTATTTAAATAAAAATTATGTTATCTGTATAGCAAACAAGCCCAGGTTCACCATGCCGCCCGTGGAAATCTGTGACAAACCTCGAATAGGACTCAGCGAAGGCCTGTCTGTAAGTAAGTCCTATTAGTATTAGGTGTTAATAAGAATATTAGGTGGTTAGTATTCGTTAGTAATAGGAACGTGGTTACTTTAGTGTTAGTCATAAATTCAATATCAAAGAATGTAACAAATTTTTAATTAAATTAATTGAAGAACGTTGTACATTCCTATAGCTATGATTAAAGGAACTGATATGGAACTTCACATCCGTTACATCTCAATCCTTTTATTGGTGACGCCAACTTTCCGAATATCGTTTTTACCGAACTTGGCCCCTTTTTTAACATCCATGTTTTTTTTGGGCTTATATTATTTTTTGAAAACTAATCATAAAAACAATTTTTTCGTTTAGTCCCATTTGCACAAAAGCGTTTCCATTTTAAAATAAACGCATTACTTACACGAAGTAAGATACAAAATTACAGAACTCAAGAACTATATGAGGTTTATTTATGAAATTTGAGATTCTAACTTGGGAACTTGGCTGTCACACTGCACACGGCAGTCTAGATTTTTGCTGCAAATAGTAGTAATAGTATTAAAAAACTAATTTTATTTTGCAAGAAATGGGACATTCCACCCAAATGTTTACGCATGGCTAACAGGTGATCACCCCGACTATACTTGTTTATTAAACGTATAGTTAGATGTTCGAAACTATTCCGCTGGCAAAACCGGTTGGCTGCCCCGAGACCGGCCGTCGGTCACTGCACTAGGGACCACATGTTAAACGTTTCATCGGATGTCACAGGTCAGTTTAGTGAGGAACAGTCAGTAATACAATACCAAAAAATACAAATAATGTGTTTACCAAAACCACCAGACAACCTTTTGGTAAAGTTCTGGAAAAGGAAACCAAAGAACAACAAAATAATATGCACACTTTTTATTGAGATATATAATATAAATAAATAGTAGTGTAAGGAAATGGTGTACTATATTTTTTTAATTTGTTCTATTTTTTTGGCACCGGTCACTTTGATTATGAAAAGGCAGAGCGAGGACATTTTTAACAACATATTTTTTCAATACTATTTTATGCAGGAAAACATTCAGATTTGTATACGAGATGATGGGTTATTATATGACTAGGACAATATACTAAATCTTAAGACTTCCCTGATTGGGTTTAGTGGCCGGTGTGATATTGCTAGTCAAAATAGTGACATGATGAATAAGTGCATGTTGGTGTTAATAGCATGAGTGTTTATAATAAGATTACAATTATAATTTTAATAATTAAGCGAGAAGAATAAATCAAGCAATACACACAACTCTTAAATGAATCTTGCTAGGCATTACCGAAACATGTTTAAGAAATGAATACTCAGGTTATTAAAATAGTGGTAAGGAATAAAATTAAAACATCATTAAAGGAAACAAAGAAACAACAGAATGACAGTCTCTTAATACGGTTTTAATACTAAAAGAATGCCAGTATACAGAGAAATGATTAATAATTTGACACGACACACCCCGACCGCTTCAGAGCCAGGCACACTGTCGGCTACGGTAAGTAAATTTATAGAATCTTATAGCCCTGGGCAATCTACTTTTATGCACTTAAAATTTATTAATTTTAATCAAGGGCCTTTATTTTTAGTACCCTTTAATAGTAGACTCCCGCTGGAGAGCAACAAGTATTCAATTTAACATGGCTCTGTCAACAGAAAAGAATTTATGTGTATCGTTTTATTGAGTTACTCGTATAACTTTCGTTACACCAATTTGAATCTTTATAACTTTTCAATTAAAACTAAGTATTAGGAATTTATTGCCCCAACGTTTCGAAGTCTTAATTACATTAATATAATTTCTAACTGTGCCACCGAATGGTAGATGGAATTATGTTTCTAATTATTTTTAACAAGACTTTTTCTCAGGCTTCGTCCGTACAAATAAGTTTTTTCCTAAGTGGTTGAAATTTATATCGAAGATTTTTTGTAAATAGTAGGTACAATTATGTAACATGTGCATATGTCACTCTACGGTCCATAAACAATCTCTATGCAGAAAATCACTTGCTCAAATATGTTGCTGTTTGAAGGATGAACTAATAAAAAAAACACTTGCGCATTTAATAATAATAATATAAAAAGTACAGATGGAGCATGGTTACATGTTAACACCGATGTATAATAATAACAACGCACAAAGGCTACTTGTAGAAGCAGTCACAGTAGTCGTACAGCAAGAGACAATAGACAAAAGAACATTCGCTCCGAAGCAACTCTATTTCTCGTCGTCGCTAAGTTATTCTATCAAGAAAATCGAAAACTAAGCGATAACAACCGTAGTGACGCATTGCATGTAAAATTTCAGTGGCGATAGAAATGATATCTTACTAATATTATAAAATGCGAAAATTTGTTTGTTTGATACGCCTTTACGTCTAAACCATACCACCAATCTTTATAGAATTTGGTAGAGAGGAAGTTTGAGTCATGGAGATGATCATAGGATACTTACTTTTGATTCCAAATAAAATATATAATTACAAATATACAAATCCCGAAGGAATTAACACGAATTTATGACGCTGACGAAGTGGCGGGCATCAGCTAGTAATAAATATTACCTATTGTCAGATTGTCACTAACGTAACGTGGAGTTGCCATGCCAAAATATGTCTGGAGCTTGTTAAATCGACATTTGAAAACATGTGCCAATAACTGTAGGTAGGTACTCAAATACCTACCAACGTGCACAATCGCATGCAGATAAAACGCAACTATCCAGTTCAGAAATTACGCGTGTATTTTGAACCAAATAAATACACAATGAGGCGAGCGGACGACACACGTCCTTCCAAAATGACCAGTCGAGTCGCGTGACAGTTGAAGAGGTGTTGGGTATTGGCTGCCACTCTCGCGTTAACATGGTATTAACAGCTTTGTGTTCACTATATTCGTAACTACAGAGTTAGATTTTGAAAATGAGTTTGATGCGGAACTAAGGCTATCAGAAAAAAAAGCTGCTAACATTGTAGTGTGTCAATAGACAATAATCATTATTTAGATATAGATAACAATCTGTTTTTTTATTGATAGTTTCTGTTGGTACTATTGGCGTTTATAGTGTCACTGTTAAAAGTGTCTTTTAACCATTGATTTCTGTGTTGTACTTTTCTTTTTTCTGTATAATATCATTGATCGCGCTTGAAATTGCGTTCAGATACTCCGGTGGAAGGTTGAACAGTTCTGTTGACATGAAAATGGTTGTTAATTCTCAGTATACAGTATTATGGTATGAGACTATAAAATATTATGAACGTGTCTAGGTTTTATCATTCTCATTTATTCTCATTTGTACCATTGTCTACTAAATTTTGTACTATAATGAGTAAGATGAAAGTCACTAAACTTACGCTTTACTATAAATGCTCCCTTCAAACTTAATAAGCCGATTTCAAGACCCATTCACCTTGAGTCGTTATCCGGAAACTACCATGTGTGCCATCAACGTTACCGATGTTTTTTCAAGTACAGGTGAAGCCCCGAACCCACACTTAGCCGGCGTTAACCTGTAATCTAAATTCATTTCTCGATCCGACCCACCGGAGCCGTATCTCTGTTTTTATTATAGCTTTAAGGCCCATTTGCAGGTTTTTTTATTTGTAACAAATTAGTTATTATTCTCATAGCGGCCGGATCCCATTATGCATCGACAAGGACCTTTTGTTCGTGTCGATATCTATGTAATTTCACTTATAATGTTTTGAAATTTATGCGTTCTTGTGGCTAATGGTTATTGATTGGTGCCCGTAACTAAAAAGCGGTGGTAGTTAAGCGGTCCAAATTTTTACTTTCCACTTAAGACTCTGGGATTCCAAGCCCTGACCCGCTCCAGTTTTTCCTGATTTTTATAAGTTATGTGCGATTTGAAAAGTTACGGTTAATTTTTGTAGCTTGCTATAAGATTGACGGAAAACATCGTCAAGAAACCTGCTGGCCTGATAAGTTTATAATGAATTAGATTTTATGGTAAGCAATTTCTGGCATACATTTTCATTACGTAAGTATAAGTAGGTACACACGTTGAAATGTAAACCAATGCTATTAGGGGATCATTGTAAACTGTTTGATCTTGTTAGCGAATGTTTTAAATCCAGTACCTTGACTTGGGTATTCGTTACTATATTATTTGTAAGCTGACCGTGAGTCATATAACTTGCAATATAACGTTCCAGCGTTCTTGCAACCGCGGTTTGTATTCAAAAAGAGCGCATCGGAAAAAACATCTTCAACTATTCAAATAGTAGGTAGAGTAGGTACGAGTAGATGTGAATTCGAATTTGAAACCTTTCTCCATTATTTTTATATAACTGAGTCTGGACGTCTCAACAAAAACTACTAGAGTAAAAATCTACCGCAGATGCAGTGACTTACTGAAAGTAGCAGAATTTATATTGTTGTGCTCCGCGATAGCTCCGTTGTCTTTATTACCGAGGAGTATAGGTTTATTAAATATGTATTAGTCTTCGGGCTGTGTCGCACAGAATAGACGGTACGAACGTATGAATTATTTAAATACCGGTGGTCATAAATAATCATTTCATGTAAGAAATTTATAGGTGACGAGATTTAGGAAGTGTGCGGAGGTCATCAATAATAAACAATATACATTAAGCGCTATAGAAAATCCATTTTTGTCAAATCCTTACCACTCAGTAATTTACGTACATATTATAATAAACAACACTGTGATTTACGTACCAATCTGTACAACTCAGTACATATTTAAGTATTTGTATATTGGGGTAAGGTCTTTTTTCTCGAATTTCAAAACAAGGACGTTTAATAATTTAGATGTTCTTATCAACCGTATGTCGCATCTATGTCAAACTTTCGTAACACAAATAAAACGACGGTTTGGGACATGATGAGAGTGTAGTGCGTGTCGCCAAGCGCCATTAAGTCCATTACCGGACGATTTCATGCCGTGAGAGAAATGGCTACCAAAAATTTCACAATCGTAGCTTCGTAGCTACCTAACCATTTGATCTTTAGTTCTGCTAGTTTTGCTAGCTTAAGAGGAAGTGAGCGTGAGAATAATGAGGCTTGTTTTTTATGGATACGACAAATGGTACACTTCGAATGTAGGTAAATAGTGCGGGTCGTATGTAACGACTCGTAACCCCTTTGCAATTTTTTATTAAGTTCAGCTGTTTTAATATGATATTAGTTGAACAAAAATTTTTCAACAATTGTATGCGGGTTGGAAAAGTGTGGATGCCGGTTGCACTTCTACAAGAGGCGAGCACCTCAGTCCTCAGAGATAGCATCAAATCTGTCACCAGTTTCGAATCCGACAAATACTAAAGATTAGACGATTACTAAATGGACGATTACATTAGTAATTATTAATATAAAATACTATAATATTAACTAACGAATTAGTTAATTAATTATCGAATACTTACCAACTAATATTCCTATTAACACCTAATACTATCAGGACTAACTAACACTACTGCGACTCGTGCCCTCGCTGACCCGCTGGGCAGAAGGAGACCCGGGAGTAGTATACAGCGCTATGCGCACCTAGAATAGCAATACCCGCTGTAGGAGCCACAATGACCTGCGTCGAGACGCTACGGTAGTAATGCGCCAGTGATCCCGTGCGGGATGCGTAAACGCATTTCTCAACGTTAAAAAAAAATAGGACTAACTAACAGTCTCCAGTGCAGACCTATGCATCGTTTATCTCAGATGTCCATGGGCGGCAGTGAATGGTGGGCCTGCATGCAGTTTGCTACCCTCGTCACCAAAAAATATGACCCTTGTGAAAATATACTTAAGGGGCCTGTCACATTTCGCATAGGTATAATAATATGAAAATGACAATATGTCTAAATGTCCGTAATTTTATTGTCAACAATGATATATAATGCAGTTTTTCAAAAGTATATCTAGATTTTTACAATCATTGAAAATGTTAGAATGTGCGAGCGAGAAAGATGCGAAACGTGACAGTCCTCTTAAGTGACGACAAAAAGAAACCAATGCTATCTTCGAAAAGTCACGTATCAGATTCCCCCTGTAACGTTTAGTTATTTGAGCGCATGTGGAATTTTACCCTGCATTTGAGTACATACCTACTCGTAGAAATTATTTTCACGATGTATGATGAAATGAATGACCTTACAAATGAAATTGGCAATTTCTAAAACTGGCTAGTGTGAAGATCGTTTGTATTGAATTCCACTTAGAATTAATGCCAAAGTCATATTATTTTTATAACATAGCTATGACATTTCTTTTTAAAAATCAGTTGTATTCCCGCCGTTCTATTTTTGAACAATGTCGGCACAATGTGGGCACAATTGACAAACAGGTTTTTAGTTTGTTTGTTAGTTTGTTTTATACGCCTTCACGGATGAACCATACAGCCGATCTTCATAGAATTTGATAGACACGTGGCTGGAGTAATGGAGATGGTCATAGTATACCTACTTTAAATCCCGAATAAATATACTGATCCCGAAGAAATTAAAACATTATAAATTTTACGCGGACGAAGTCACGGGCATTAATTGATATTCAATAAAAGCACCATTTGCGCGCAAACTTATCCGACATGCACTCTATAACAATAAGATAACATCGGTTGGTACTCTTGGCGATAGTATTGCTGCCACAATAATTAGCAGAGTGCTGCACAAATGGGGTTCGCTCACGCCCCAAAGGAGTAGCTGGGGTTTCTTACACCCTTGTTTATAGAAAATATCTTGCTGAGTATTTATTACAACAAGCAATTTATGGGGGCGTAGGATTTGTGCCTACATCCGTGAATAGGATTGACATTGATATTACAGCAGTCAGAACTTGGCTTAATTTAATATTCCAGTATTTTTTGCAGATAACAAAACTTGCAGTTAACAAAAATTACAATTTTACAGTTGGTGGAATTTATTATTATTATTTTACTGTTTATTGTACACTATAAAAAATCACTAAGGTACAAGGGCGGTCTTATCGCTAAGCAGCGATTTCTTCCAGACAACCAAATGGTGAGGAGGGAAAGAATACAGCTATAAATAAGGTAGGGTGCACAAGAAAAGATCATAAGGAAAATTTACATGAAATCAGCATTTCATTATCCGTGATAGCGAAGCACACATGAGAGGAAACAGATGAATTTTATCGTCCGGTAAAATTGGCGAATATTTTTGACCTACTCACAATCGAATACTTACCTAAGTAACTAACTAGCAACTAACTAACTCCCTCGTACTCTATTTAAAGTTTGTCACAGATGGCCCGTTTGTTACCCTCAATAACAGTAAATAAAAAATTTGCCTAACGGGCAAGGTTCTCGCTACATAGGGATTTAACCATAAAATTAGCGCAGGACCATCGGATACTGTATTTTGCAATCCATTTAATATCCGCATAAAGCCTTGCCAAGTTGCCACCCAGTACGTACTGGTATAATCGGAACTACGTGACATTTGCAGGTACACGTATCACCGCGTAACACTTCAATACAATCGCTAGTCCTGTAACCGACATCCGAAACGCGTTGTACAGCCTAAAATACACTGCTATGGTAAGTTGATACAACGGTCTTAAGTGTGTTTTCCATTCGACAAATATTCCTTCATTTATAGGATTATGAAACTAATGTTTGAACACAATGTTTTGTAGGTACACGATCTAAGTATCACAAAAAGAAAACACGTTCTGACATTCAATTTGAGCCATTATTTTATTCCTATTTAATGGCAAAAATTAAAAACGAAATGTGCAAAATAGGCGATGGAAATTTTAAATTTTTGACGACTCCGTGGCGCGTTGGTTAGTGACCCTGACTAACGAACCGTGGGTCTCGGGTTCGATCCCCGGCCGGGGCAA
>DWLO01004350.1:0-10067 GCA_018245335.1 Dalla quadristriga | reverse complement strand
CCGGCCGGGGATCGAACCCGGGACCCGCGGTTCGTTAGTCAGGGTCACTAACCAACGCGCCACGGAGTCGTCAAAAAAAAATCAAGAGAGTTACAAGTTACCTTAGATTAAAACAAATAGATAGATAGATACGGTACACTCATACGTCGTGTTACTCACAATTACAATGATCGAATCGTGCATTTGTATCTAACAATCAACAAAAGGGACAGTGAGACATACTCAATATGAATTCCGCTGTTGTCGTATCGCGTGCAAACAAGACCATGCTTCGTGAGCGACTAAACGAAACCTGTTACGCTGCTCGTAGGTTTAGGAACATGCGCGATTAGGCAGGTAACGTATAACTAAATCTTACTATCTTTTTTTAATTTATCTAAGCGTACAACAGTAGTAGTCCTTATCACTTCCATAGTGTATTCTAATTTGTATCCCTATTTAATTACTGATGTCAAAGTGCCGGTTCTCGACCAGTTAGTGGAGATCACAGTTTTAACGCAAAACTCATCAAGTGGACTACTGACACCTGCTCCATTTTAATAGTTTTTTTTATTGTAATACATTTGACGGTTTTCATTCTTGACACAAGAAACACTAGACTGTTTCTTGTATTAAATTATTTGAAAAAAGTGCAAAAAGTGCATGGGCTTATATTTGCAAATTTTATCTTATCTTATCTTACCTATAAATAAAATTCGAGTGTCTGTCTGTGATATAAAAATTAAGGTCAATAATGGAATATGCTATTTATACGGCACCTAAACGAAATCAATCGTTTTTAGAATGTATGTCTGCCTGCATGTCTATCTGCGTTTTATGTCGCAAATAGACTACGAAACCATTGAGCGAATTTTGAAGAAATTTTCAGGGATTTTATCAAAATAACGGTAATTTAGTTATATCCCTTTATCGTCGGTATTCTGTACCCCTTTTCACTGTTTAAAATTTTCTGTATTTCGAAATTTCACGCGGACTTCGTTGCGAGAATTCCCTAGTATGTAATATATTATTTATTTAATTTCTAAAAGCCAACGTCCGTCTGACTTACTCATCATCGCCCAGCTTAAACAGCTCAAGCAAGACCAAGCCTTCCCCCTTTGAGTTAACTAAATACCTAGTAAGGCAATTCCATTTCAGCGGTTTGCGACAGAGCAGAGCGGTGCGCGAAGTTAGAAAGATTTAACTGTTCGCGGTCCCGGGGGCGCCGTTGTTCGTGATTGTCGCCGGGAGCGGCCCTACCCGCCGGTGCCGGGATTAATTGTTCACAACATGCACTCCTCCCCAGGCACGCGTTAACGGAAGGAAAGTCCCAGTAAGCGCAAAATAACACCAACTAATGTTATGCTCGATGATAATTGTTGCAGACGCGACAGAATTGCTTTTCAGATGAATTGCCCGAATTTATATCGGCTCATTGCTACTTTGGGTTTTGGATGGCTTTTGTTAGGTATTATAATTCTCTCTATTGTTCTCGGAGCAGTGCGTTCATGCTTGTTATTCGCGTTAAGACAATTAAGTGAGAGTATCCGAAATAAACAATTTATTACCTAAAATTACAAATGATTGTGGATAGATCGCTGACTCATTTTATTATTATGTTAATTTGCCTACCTAATAGGTTAACATTTTATCACTTCATTTTCGGTTTAGTATAGGTAACGATGTCTAGGCACAAGAATTTTATTCTAATTTACAATCATGTCCTGACCGACTAACTGAATCATCAACGCTGAGCTGAAACCGCTGAAGATAAAAGCCTAAAATAAAAAAATTATACTGAGGCTAGTCATTTCTCGTCCGGATAGCCAGTTTAGTCCTCCGGATATACAGAAGACTAGACACTTCGATTAATTCAAATACGCAATTGTGTGAGGCTAGAAAGAATGATCGATTGAATAAAAGTTTGTTACTAAGATAGCAAACGAGCACGCAGCTCCACCCATTCGCTGCCGCCCATGACATCTGTGACAAACTTCGAATAGCAACGTCCTGTTCAAAGCTGGCCACAGATGCATTGCAACCCTTGAGGACTAACGTGGTCGCCTCTCCTATAAGTGTAACCGGCATCCACAACTTTCCGACACAAACACAATTTTCAAAAAACAATAATTTCGCAGCATAAATGGTTGTGGCGGTGCTACTGCCCCGGGCGAACTATATACAAGTTCTACCACCTTCCAAAATATTAGTAAAACGGCGAGATTTGGCGTAAAGCTGGATTGATTTACATTATATACTCGTCGGTACAAGAACTTGGTCTACTCTACATGCAAATAACACCACAAAAATAACTAAGTATAAAACAATTAAAAACTTGTCGCAAAAATTTCAGCGGGCCACAAATGCCACAAATTTCATGTAAAAAACAATTTATCTGCACTTGCTCGTTCATTTGGAACGATTGCTTGATAGATTTGAGTTTATATTATTTAATTAAAATACGTGAGGGTGGTAAGTGGAGTTGTAGGTAATGTTGCTGAGATCATGAGCTTGTCCGGCGGATTAAACACATTTTTTTTGCTATAGATAAGTGTCTCTCAACTACGATAAATTTTTGTAGGTTTTGAGTATGATCCGTCATATTGGCGAAAATAATAATATGCGGTCGACACCCTGACCCTTTATATCACGTATCATTACTTTCAACATTAAGTACGGAGGTATTTTAGCTTTGTTGCTATATCTACCTATAAAGATTATTATTTCATTTTCTGAAATAAATATTTAAGAATTTCTTGAAATATAATTTTAGCGTTTTAAGAAATTTTGCTCGTGTCTTCGTCTGCATGGGATATTATGTCATAACAATTTCTAATCTGTAATCTAAAGTACTTAAAGCTATCGTCATAAGAATAAATAATAGGTAGGAACATATCTAACTAGAGCCGACACTCCATGTTCGCTAGCTATTAATGGAGTTGACACTTCATTTCGTCTGATTATACGATACGATACGTACGACGTTCATCAGCAACGCTCAGCCTCGGCTAGGTGACATCAGGGAGGACTCTAATAATTAAAACACGGTCTGTATGACCTATGAACTCTCAGAACGATAACTTAAGCAATATGAACTTTTAGGTCAGTCAGTGATTTTTTTATTATGGTACCTACAGCCCACAACACGCCTTATCTGCAAATGGATGTCGTGTAACTATCGACTTAAGTTCTCTTCTAAGCTGGCTTGTATCATGATAGCTGTCTATGCCTTGAATTATATTATTTAGTAATTTAAATAATGACTTTGCTTATCAAGAAATATCTTAGAAAGAACAAAACACAATCTATTTCTCACAACAAGTAAATAATTACATCCTTAGTAGTGTTTTTAACTGAAGAAAAGATGGGGATTACTTAACGTACAAAACATTTGTTAGTTAAATAGTTACTAAGATACCGAATAGCCATTTTTTATAAAAATAAAATGTAAAATAATCGCTTACACACTCAGAACTAGCACTAGGATTTACTGTACTGCGGGTGGCGGACACACAGAAAACACAACACAGTTTAACGCTCAAGACCCGAGTAGAAACAGTTATCTGCCAAAGCAATGTCTGCCCCAGCCGGGGTTCGAACCCGGGCCCCACGGCTCGTCAGGCAGGATTACTGACCAACGCGCCACTGAGTCGTCTCTTAAACCAAGTCAGCCGGTATATTGTCTAAATTAGGTTAATAACTAGTGTTTTTTCGTTACTATAATAGCAGTCTTACTATAATACCAGTGGTAGTACGGGTTTAATATTTAGTACTTTGAAGTACCTTAAAAAATCGAACGATCGTATGATTTGCTTATCACCAAACCGTTGAGATTATTTGAATACCTATTGTGTTTACATGATTAAAAAGTTTTAAGCTGGCGTGACAGCTTAATCGGTGCAAGATAAGGTCACTCGCGAAGCGACCTACAACACACAAAGACCATGTTTGTTTGCTGTTTCCAAGACATATTCAGTATATTTAGGCTGTTCGCATAATACCGACTAGACTAACTTACACTTGTGATTTAGTGCTCTTCTGACAGTCAGTCCCGACGCATTTTTTATTCGAATAAGATAGAAAACGAGCACGCAGGTCTACACATCCGCCTGCCGCCCTTGACATCTGTGTCAAACCTCGAATAGGACCGTAAATGGAATCGGTCCATTTTATGGCAGAAATTGGTGTGGCGGTGGTACATAGCGCGCATATCGCGTCCGTAAAAGAATATTTGGTTTCTATACTATTGTGTAACGAATAACGATAGCTACGTCGACCGACGACAGCGCCTACTGACCATCCGTGGACCACTAAATATTGTAAATATAGCCTAAAGTTACCTAAGGTAGTTCTCCACTAGTAGGTATCAATGCTCAAATTAGTCTCTGTACGGAGGTAAGGAAACTTTAACAGTGGTTCTTGGTATCTACCTACACTAAAGTAAAATCATTGGTTATGCTATTTTCCCCCTACGTCCCTAGAGGCTTAGCGACATAACCCAAACAGATTTTTGGCGGAAACTGAGGTTGATGGACTGAGACGACCACGGGGATATGATTGCTGATGTTTATTTAGTCCGGCCCGCCATCTTTTGAGGCAAGGACACGACTGTTTGTTTAGTGATTGTTTGTTAAACAAATATTGACCCCGCTGGGCAACAGTCCGCCCGATTTCAACCTTATCGCAACTATGTTTTGTTGTGATTGTTAATAATAAGTAGGTAAATAAAATAATGTCATGTATAAAATATGTACTTACCTAGTAGTTACTCATAAACTCAAAGCTGCAACTCCCGTTCTATTTAACCATAGTCAACCGACGACACGTTCGTTGACGATGTAAACGCCAGTAGAGCCAACAGTCTAACAGCATTAAAATATACCTACCTACTAGTACCAACAGAGACATCGAATACTTAGTGAAAGAAATCGCCCTTATAAGAAACCGTTTAGTAGGTAGGTATTCATCACTAATCATCACTAGTGATGCCACCTAGGAATATTACCACAACTATGTCCTGTCCTGCCTTTTTTACTGTTTTCAACTTATCGTTTTGTATTTTTAGTTTGTGCATCTAAAGTATCTATTAATTGACTATACGTACCTGTATATAGTAACTATTATCTAATCTGTAGCTGCGTCCTTATCAAATTTAAGGTTTATATTTTGTTTATAGTACTCTAAATAATGGACATTGTTTTTTATTGTTATGCAGATACTAGGCACCAACTATAGGATAAAATAAATGTCGAAATATCAAAGAGCAAGGTTGGAGCAAGGCTACCTGGGTTTCGTGAGTTACCTATTCTTTATTTTATATTCAAAACCGTTTTCAGTTAAGGAAGGTCAAAGATGCGAAACTGATGTTTTAATGTGAAGCGAATTACAAAGTGTATTCATGTCAGAATATTATACATTTTTAATTTTTATTAATTTCTTTACAACAGAAACACCTGCTTTCTGAGAAACGATAAAAAAAACGTCAATACATAATCTTGGTATTTTTGATTGACATTAGCAAGTCCTAGCTTCATTTATATTTTGAAAACGTACAATACAATTACAAACCAAGGAGAGTGTGGGAAGTTTTTGAAGTGGCGGTCGTGTTTGTTTTAGTTGTTGTAGTGCAGTAGGATAGGTGTATTCTTGGGGTTTTTTTTTAACAGTGTGATAATATGTTTGCAGTGTTGGAGGGAAGGGCTACGGCAGTGTGCCGGTATGATTGCGCTGTACTAGTTGAGGATTGTTAGATGTGTTAGATGTAGGCCGGGCGGGGGAGTGCTTCCGACGGCCATTTTTTTGAAGTTCCCGCGCTTCTCCAAAATTAAATTAATTTCATTTCGTTTCAATATTTATATCTCAAACTTGACAGTGGCAAAATTTTTCCACCAATTTGCTTTTATCTAACGTACTACCTACGTAGATACCCAGTTTTTTGAAAGCCATTGTTGGCTATTGCTCAGCAATGTATTTATCATTATTAGAATTTTAAAATAACACTCACAATTAACTATATTTTAGCTCCTATCTATTGCTTTTTTAACATTACCTATAAGTACCTACTTTATTTTTCATGAAGGGTTGTAAAAATCAAAGAGGGGATCACATTGCAGCTGTTGGCAGTAGATATACCAAAGTTTAATCTAACTAGGGACTACTACCCTAGCGGTAATCTATTTCTATTTTAAAATAAAATCTAAAATATTAATTTCGAGGTACCTACCTACGCTAGTATAAAATATTGTTAGAAATTAGTGGGTAGGTATTTACTTCAAGCAATGTCAACAACATCGTTATACAACATTATTGTTGACATCTCAAGTTTGCTGGAAGAACCAATATTATTTTTAAATGTTGTGTAAAGTTGAGAAGATTTCCATTCTTGTTATGTGGTTTTAAACTATTGCAGGTACCGGCTAGGTATATAGGCACATTCCGGTACGAAACTTCCACGGAAAGAATGGGGAGAAACAATTAAAATTCTCATCTGTGTCATAGTGCACTATACAGTTACTGCATAGTGCATGATCTAGTGCTCAAAGGAGAGGAATATGATTATTACTAAGAGGACTACTTATTAACCAAACTTGATACTTTCTTGGCCAACATAATCTAACAACCAATCAATGGCTAAAATGATAGCTTCAAGCTGTGTTTATTGTACATTTGACTTCGTACTTTCTCAATGTCAGGTCGCTAACGCTATGTTTATCACATAAAACGTGTAGGGGGGTAGTAAATAAATACCTGGATTAGGTTGAGTCTGGTAGTTGGGTTTCTTCATCCACTCGTAGGGGGAGCGCGGGGGCGCCGGCGGTTGCGAGGGCCGCGAGCCGGGGGAGCCCTCGCCCGGACTGGCCAGGTCCCCGCGCGCCGGGGACGGGATCTCGCCGATCTCCCGGTCACCCGGCTCCCGTTTCAAATGGTGCGGATCCGAGGGCCACTCTCCACCCGCCGGCGCCCCGTTCCACGCGCACCACTGCTGCTCCTCGAAGTTCTGATGCTGCCAGCCGTACCAGCCGCCCGCGCCGTACTGCCCGCCCTTGCCTTGGTACATGGCGAGCGGATTGACGTAATTCACCATGCTTCGATCACTGTCCGAGCATCGCACACACACTCGTCGCACAACACCACCGTGTACCGATCGACGGATAGGAGATGCGTTCACACCGCGACCGTGACGCGACTGACTGAGCCGAGCGGTGCTGCCGGCAGGGCGCTCGGCCCGGTCGGAGGCGGGATCCGGCCGGCCAATGGCGGAACCGGCCCGCCCCGCCGCCGCCGCCGCCTCGCCCCACGCTATCATTTAATTTGCCTAATTACAACAAAAATAATGGACACCGTCGAAATGAAGTCCGCCTTAAATATTTTTTATTCACTCCCTAATAGGCACTGCCGCTAATGGCAATCTGGTGGAAGATTCGATATTAATTTCATACCGATGAAATTTTATTCAAAACACAATGTTATTTAAAACACACGTTGGAACAATGTTTTTGAAATACCTTCCTACCTACTTGTATATTTTTATGACTGGCCATAAAAGCACCACGGTAAGTAAGTACCAAACCCACCCTTCATTAGTTCACTTAGACATGTGCATGCAATAGCGATTACCGATTAGGTCGGTAAGTACAATATGTATTGATACCTACCTAATGAAATAAATCTAGAGGAGATATGTAACGGTATCTAGCATCGGTGAAGGTAGGTACGCTAAGTATTTACAAATAGGGATACGAAATAGAATCATACCTTACATATCCCCCTTCTACCTAACTATAAAGGAGGTAAAAAGGGCTTATTTACGAATAACGAACTTAAAAATAGCCCTGTCACTCAGGGCCATACTTATACCTACACGCCTAATTCACATAGATGGCGCCTCAAGCTTTCAGTTGCGCGGTACCCTCCTCGATGTCTTGAGTGGTCCCACGACTGTGCAGTACAAATCGAGCACCGCTGTGAGTGAGTATTTTTTTGTATATGGGAAGAAAAAGAAACCTTATTTGAGCGTAGGTACCTAATACTCCAACAAAGTTAACAATTTTATACAGTTGGTAGAACTTGTATACGGTTCGTCCGGGGCGGTACCACCGCCATACCCATTTCTTAGTCCTCAAGGGTAGCAACGCATCTGTGGCCAGTTTCGAACAGGACTATTACTAACCACTACTAACCGGACTATCACTAACACCGACTAACAGTTCTTACAGTCATGAACAGTCCTTTTTCCCATACTCCTTATACTAATGAGAACTGACCAACTAACATTCCTATTAACATCTCATACAAACTAGACTAACATTCCCAGTTCCTTTTACGGTCGCTAGTATGTCTGGATGTCCTGCCACCAGATGGCAGTGGTTGGTGGGACTGCATATCCGTTTGCTATTAACATTTCATTAAAAAATAAACTTATTATTACTCGACAATTACATCAAAGGAAAACAGAAAACAATTCTCGATAAAACAAAATTATGACGTCTAATTCTTTATCATCACGACATTTTTACGAATTAGTTCACGCAATTATTTTTAAAACATAATACGAGTAATCACCTTATTAATTTCATTGTTGTATGACGCTTACGTCTTACACACTATAGTTGTGACATGACTAGAAAGGCAGGTTGGGGTGGTTAGGCTAATGAAAATTAATTTTAGTAATTAGTTATGTAGTAGTATTAGTAAGTTTGCTACGCGACCGAATTCGCAACGATGAAATCCGTAGACGAATAAAAGTTACTGACATAGCTCGCAGAGTAATCAAGCTGAAGTGGCAATGGGCAGGTCGCGTCGTTCGAAGGACTGATAACTGATGGGAAAGAAAGGTCCTCGAATGGAGACCACGACTCGAAAAAAGGAGCACAGGCCGCCCTTCGCCAATGTGGGCAGGGTGATTCAAAGGGCAGAGAACCGGTCGGAGTGGAGTCGGTTTGGGGAGGCCTATGTATATCAGTGGGCTTCTAAAGGCTGATGGATGTATGGATGGGAAATAGGTATGGGAAGTGTTTACATTTATAGATGTTCGTGTCACCGGGCATGATTCCTTTAAATCCAGAAATGTATAACATGTTGCATCCCTAAAGGTACTTTGATTTGCGACTCATAACATGTTTAATTCAAAAGTTAACCGAAAGGCGTACTAACAGGGATGTTAATCAAAGGTTGGATACTCTGCGCTTGACACGGAGTTTCCAGTTGGAGCCCTTGTTACATAATTTACTTTTGAACTATGTACGAAGTTAATGGGTTAATTCGAGGTCAGGAAGGGAATGTACTCAACTCGTGGATACTCAAGGAATTATGCCGATGGCCAGTATTTGGAAGCGTAAGGAGAACTTTGTAGGCTTGTGGTTTCGGGAAGGACTACGGTGTGTGTGTAACACGTCTCTTCCGGGACGATCCTGTCATTCATAGGTTGATCATTAGTTACAAGTGTTCACGGACAATAGTGGCCGCTAAAACCAACAGGGTGCTCGTTAGCGACTTCATAATGACCACTATTTTCGAATACCTATTTTTGCGTCAAACTATGATGGTATGGACGAACTACAGAGTATGGGGCAAACCTTATTGAAAGTAACATTCCATTCTGTCGCTAAACCGAACCAACATTATAGCGATAAGCCAAGCTCACCGGCACGCTAACTCTGCGGCTTGCGGCTGCGACCTGCGTCGTGGCCATGCGGTGCGTGCGGCCGAGGTATTCTAAGATGCCTTACTCTAGAATATCGACGGAGCATCGCTTTAATAGACTACTTTTTACTATTAATCAGAAGAAAGACCTATAATACAATACGATACTCATTTTAAATTGGTACGCGACTATACTCACCTCCGGAGTTACCGAGCGGCGCCGACGTCCGTCTTGCCTCGAAATAAATACTTACGATTAAAGACGATTACTTGAATATTATAATTCATAATTTCAGTTACAAAATAGTGCACTCTTCAGAAAACGGTTTAAAATATGAATGTGTTTCGAGCTGTCATGTCACGTTGACACTGACGTCCGTGCTACGCCTGTTCCCCCCCCCCCAGCTCCCCGCTTGACGGCTGCGTTCCGAATTAGGCGCGAACAC
>DWLO01004349.1:0-10067 GCA_018245335.1 Dalla quadristriga | reverse complement strand
GTAGTAAGAAAACTCATACTGAATGAAGCTGGCCGCGCTGTAGAAATTTAACGAACAAGTTACTAGGCTTGCATAAGTAACAGACCGGAATCTTATAATATTAACTGTTGAAGAACGATTACAGAAAAATAATTGTAACTTACGCGGTCATTCCTACATGCATGAATGCACATATCCGACAAAACTTTGATGATTTTTACCAAAACATTAAATTTAATTAAAATCAACATTGACAACACGCAAAGAACGCAAACTATTTTGCGTTATTGAAGCGAAGTATTTTTACGGCCGTTGCACAGTGTATTCCTAAAAATTTGAGATATCAATACAAATGTCAGAGTAGAACTCACGTGTCAATTCGTCTTAGTTTCGGAGAAAACATTTATTGAAAATCCAATTTTGAAGCGCCAAAAAAAACCTAGAAATCATTTTTAAAATAGACGCGTTGTGTGTGGGTCCGATAACAGCCGGCGCCGGGCGGGCAAGTAAGTGTGTACATTATTATAATATAATATATAATTTAAATTACTAGTCTCAAAATATAATCATGTCAATGCGGAAAAAATTAAAGTTTTAATTAAACATTTATACCAATGTAAAGTAATGAAACTGATATATTTACCGTTGAATTTTTCAAATGATAACTAGGCTTCGTAAATTATTTATAAATTAACGCGGAATGACTGATGAAATGAAATACAATGATCTATGTATTTTCCTGGATACGAAACTATATTTAGCCATAATTTGGTCCCTTTCTTTGAAAAGTCCCTTTATGTAAACAAATTATAGGTAATGTGGTACTAACGGCCCAAATATTGAACGGCATATCTGTTTTTCTGGCACGCTTGTCCAGTTAATCGCCGCTGATACCAGGGCACCAGCATTAAGCAGTCCAAATCCAAATCTGACATCAAAATAAAGACCAACTCTGAAAAGCAATGTTTAAATAAATAATCCATACATATAATTATGTATCAGATCAAACAATTTAAATTAACAAATAAAAAAATAATAGAGGGCCAACAGTTACATAAATTTGAATTAATTAATTGAGAAACTTTAATGCGTATTCCGAAAATCCAAAAACTGAATAGCAGTTGTTTTTTAAATGCAAGTACATAATAAAAAAGATATTGTGTACCCATTCATTTGCCAGCCAGTATTTTCCGACAAAGGAGAATACTCCGAGGTCCACACAATAAGATGCTGCACATCACGCCAAGTCAGAGAGGGACTGTAAAAAAACAATGTTGGACGGTTCAGAGCAAAAGGAATTTCAGTACCTCCCTCCCTACATTATAAAATATCGGTAGGTACCTTATGATTTACAAATAAAATGAAAAAGCTAAATAATTATTGCATAAAAGAAATTTCATAAGAGGCTTACGAAAAATTTATGAAAAAGTAATCAACCTAATAATAGAATTAATTAATAATTCACACAATGAAAAAATACATTTTAAGTAATAATACTGGATACTGGTAATCAAAAAAGTTCCATAATAAAATGATAGTGGTGAGAAACACACAATCATGTACTACTGAGAAACAAAATCATGGTTGGTACGGTAATCCGGTTGCAATTGACCGTTTTTTTCCTTCACGGTATTGAGACAAACAGACCGCACCGTTTTAAGTACTAGGTTTCAAGGAGTACAAGAATATAATTCGAACGATAACGTACTTGGCATTCAGAACGAGTGCAATAATCCCGGCGGCCAATGGGGCCGCCGCCGACGTGCCTGTGTGCCCAACCGTACATGAATCATGTATATCTGTAGTGGCCTGAAACAAGGTAACGATATTTACCTCTCTGTCTGCCATTGAACAATGACCAATCAGAACATTTTGTGCAACACAAGTATAGACAAGTCATAGATACATACATACACTTCTCTTCGTACTTGTTTATGTGCCGTCCTGCTTAAATTGTTAGAGACAAAACGAGACACAGTACGATAATGGAACCTTACCTATCTTTGTCTTATATTTGGAAATGATAGAGAGGCAAAGATTTCAGTAACAGAGCCATCTCTGTTTAACTGTAGAATAAGGAAGGGAGAATGGAGCAAGCAACACTCACATAACACCGAATTTAAAAAGCTTGACTCGTGGTGTAAATTTCAAAATATATTGAATAACAAATGAACAGAACTCGTTAGTTAGGTGTTCTAAACTAGCCCCGGAAGACCGTATGCTATTTACCATAAATTTATACAACAGTTCCATGACCGTCACTTACTATTTTTTGATCTTTGTAAGCACCAGAAGAGTATGCGGTTGCCAAAGTAGAGCTGCAAATTTCACCGTACCAAGGAAACAGGCCTTGCTGGGAAGCGCTTCCTATTGATATCGTATAAATGCTTGATGAGTATCTGAAAAAATATTGAGTATTATTCTAGTTTTCCCCGTGATGATGCACTTCATTCATTATTATCATTAAATAAAAGACAAAATTATATTATTAAACAAATTAAACAAACAGAAACCTCACACCAGTGGCCTAACAAGTAACAAGCATACTTAATTGCTTAACCATTATTACGTCATATAAATTATATTATGAAAGTTATGTTACCAACTGCAGTAAATGGAATATTTTATGCTAAAATTATAAATACCCAAGGAGTCTCGTAATACATTACATATCATGGTAGCGCCATCTGACGAGTGTACTATAAAACTATGTATTAATTCTCAACAATCTGTAGTGATATTTGTATTAGGGACGCTCGTTTTTAGCACCCAATAGTTAAGCTAACGAAAATCAAAATACGTTATAATTTTGTGGATTTATTTCACCTCACCCATCGCAATTACAGTTGTCGTAGTTACTGCCGCCGTTGCCATTCGCCCACACGTAAATTGTACCTTTGCCATTGCGACCCTGCCAATTTTATTAAATTTTTAAGCTGTTTTTTAATTAAAGAATTAAGCATTATATTCAAACACCTTATGCTGCTAGCACTTCGATCATGTACAAAATATATAAGGAGGCTCAACAACTTCATAAGTTACATTTTAATATACTTATCAAATAAAAATGTAGAATTTTTATTTAATAACAGCCTACCAACAAAATTATTTTCTGCTTTCGCGTCCCAAGCGTCAAGTCCCGGTTCCTCCACAGCTTTCCCGTCTTTACTAGGGCACCATAAGCCTAGACGACGTTATATTCATCTCGATTCCATTACCTAAAGGAACAAAAGGACTATTTTTGCTTACACGACTTATCCCTCTTTTGAGCGCTTCTACGGCCAAGCGTCCCGGTCCCTCCAGTGTTTTCCCGTCGTCACCGGGACCCCATGACGCACTGTAGACATCTACTTTATCCCATGCGTATCCTAAGAAAAACACATTTACTTTATAAGAATGAACGAACAATAATTTATTACGCACGCACCATTTTTAACAGCGGCCTGTTATTGAAAATGTCAATAAGATAAGTATGAAGGTTTCATGTTATTAATTAAAATAGAAGCTATTCAAACTAAATTATGAAGTTAACATAATCAAAACGACACGATGAAATCAATATCAATTATTGATCTCCGTAAAATTGTTGGATACCCAGAATATCATTAAATTTAGTGTGTTCTGTGATACTGTGAAATACTGTGGTCATCACCAATGTGTTCGAAAACTCCTATTCTTTTTGTAAATTAGTTAGCTGCCTGTGCCCAGTGCTACTAGCATTGAATAAAATCGTGGCTATCAACCAAACTATCAACAGAAAATTTCAAACACCAACTTTTATTGAAATAATGTTACCTATCATATGTTTTGTAGGATTCTAATTACCTACCTATTATTTACCTTACCTGATTCAGATATCGCTTAAATTATTATATCAATTTCAAAACGTAGAATTACCTACTTCGGAAAATCAGTCAATCAGACTTGGAGGCTCGATCCCAAGACATGGAAAATAACAGCGCGGAGGAGACTACTAAAAAATCAGTCAAGCCTGGGGTTTGACCCGGACGTACGAGTGGGAGACTAGAATTCATATTATCACCCCCGCTACCATACCACAGCTTACTACCAATGCTACAATACCATACCAGCTTTGAATAGAAAAAAAAAATGTCATAGTATAAATAAATGCTTTGTGGCGCCATCTACTGAGTACGATGAATAAAGAAATATTTTAAATTAGCATTTTGTACATTATTTTGATTGCATTCTTGGGTTATACCTATAACAATATTATGTATTATTATTGGTCTAACACTCAAACCTGAGTATGGGCATTAATTGTGCTCTGCTTTACTTTAATTTAGCCACAATAATAATTGATCAAAATCAGGATAGACTTTGCAACCAAAGCGTGCAGCATTTTCAAATAACACCGCATTTTGTTTGAAAGTAGACAACAAAAATGGTATTAGGGCTGTTACGTCATATTTTATCCAAACTACTAGGACACTATGAACTAAAAAGGTATTTACGTATTTACATAGCACATTCTATTAAGTGGGTTGGCAAGGCTGTACAAACTGCAAAACGCTACGGTAGCATGTTTTTCAAACGTCCGGAAACATTAAAAGTAAAAATGGTCTTGACTAGTTAGTAGTGCCAACGATATAATTTTAAAACATCCACAGTTATTGGAGCAGCGTGCCCCAGGCCTCCTCACTCCTCAGTGTGAAGAGAGCCGTGCCGTGCAATGCAATGAGCCACTATGGGTTGCAGGTTCCAGCTATGCCGTCCACTTACGTAGTCTACAAAAACTATAATAGTGTGAAAATTGATATTGTAGAAAATACAAAACAACATCATATTTCACTAGGTCAATGTTGTTTGGTTACAGTGGTGTGTGCTCTTTCACGAAACCAAAATATTTCCTTTTTAGATAAAATAGATAAGATAAGATGCCTTCAGATCAAAACAGTCCCTGTTTTACCTAACAGCTCTACTAGTAGTAATCAACCATTGAAAACCACCACCATGTTTGTGATACCTTCTTAGCTTTTACCATATCACTTTTAAAAATCTATCTACACAGAAATTATATCAAATTATACTAAGTATAATTAATTATGTTTGACTAAGAAAGTATAGTTATATCAAAATAGTACCGAACGACCGAACCGAAGTTTTTCGCAACATTCAACAAGATTGACCGTCATTTTTGAACTCAACATGGCGATCAAATGTACTAGGCACTCATGAACGCGTAGGATGAGAATATGGAACATGAGAAAACATTACCTATTGCTTCTCCTTCTACTCGATCTGTGATTCGTCCATCCAGCATCCGAACACCACCTACTCTCGCTCCCCAGGCAACGCCCACACCACATTTCTTGTTATTCGCTGTCATTGCTATCTAAAGGTAAATTTGGATATATGAGAGCAAAATCTTCTTCACTCACGTTTATTGTGTAGAGTAGAGTATTATTGTTGCTTCATAATAATGACATGGATTGTGGTAGGATAGGCTAAGTAGTGAGTGGTCTGACAATGCCAGAGAAAAAAAATACTTTTGATTTTTTTTACATTGATACTGGAGTTACTAGTTCCACTTATTTAAAAAGAAACTAAGTTAATTAATAAACTTTTACTTATCTAATATTAATTGATAATACCTATTCGTTGACATAAAAGGTAGAATTATAGCAAGTGAGTAATACCTATCTATTCTGTAACTTAGTCGGAGAGTGTAAGTGTGTATGTGCGTGTATGTTTGTTGGTTTGTGATTGAGTAACTTTAGTTAGTAGTAGTTAGTTTAGAGGCTTGAGCAATGGAGTTGAAAATAAAAGCATACTTCTCCAGCGCAGCGTGTTCCGTGAGAATTCTTATAGTTCTCCCCATGCTTGGGATAAGGATCCGAATCACGATCATTGCAATCCCAACTTATTTCTGGATCCTAAAATGATGATAATAAGATGTAAGTATACATACTTACTTAGACATACTGATACTAAGCCTTGAGCCGGCGACTCATTGATGACGAGTGACGAGCACAACACGAAACACGACGATGTCAATAGAACGCAAAATGTCGATCGGCGTGTGGCCGACACAGTGGGTGAGAAACCAACTTCCCTTCCATAGGATTTTGAAAAATGAATGATCCGGACAGTTTAAAGTTATGTATTAAACCTTAAACCATACCAAACCATACGAACCCATTAAAATAATCTAATGTTATGTTTTTTCGGGTAAACATGAGTGAGTATATATTTTACCTACTATTCAAACGTGAAAATGGAAAGGAATGAAATTTTGGTTTTGCTTTACCGTGGCTTCCTTTAGGTATTCATAACAAAGTCATATTGATTATCTTCGACTGTTTCAATAACAAATTAAACTGTCGAAATAACATTTCATTTCCGAATATCCTAAAGAAAGGGGAGGAACCCGATCGGTTTCTCGCCCACTGCCGGCCGCATCGGCCGCGAAGTTACCAAGATTGCATAAATCCAGGGAGCCTGGCTTAGCCTTCGAATGCGCGTAACCAACGTACGAAACGTACGTACGTGTGTATATTGTATCAGAATCTCACCACGCGTATAAAAATCCTTTATTCATAATGTCTGTATCAAAATACGATTAGACATACTGAAACAGTTTGCGCCTTATGTAACCCCTGCATTGATCAATTTTGTGTTATCAAAGAAGTTAAACAACACGCGGGAGTCGCTTCGAACACGGCTGAGCCACACCACCGCGGAACGAGGCATGGTCAATGTTGCCTTCAACTCACGGATCAACTGTGCGCCAAGTACTAGGAGAGCATACTTCGAGCGAAGCATATTTATTATGTTGAGGTGGTGACTCGAGTTGACTCGACGCTACAAGCGATCTTGGGCGTGGTGCAAATAATGTTTCTATGGTGGTAATTCATTAATTGTACAACATGTGCCTATTTTCTTTATTTAGCTCGTATGTAACCGGGATTACTATAATCTCGAACAAAACGGACCGTACGCGCCAGGACGGTTTTATCACGGATGCGCATTACAAGCCTGGCTACCTCACTCGTGTTTGAACGAAATACGTCGTTTTACCACGGAGATTTCAACATTAAACACGAAAATACTAGGATATTATGAACCTTACGTAGTTTGCGCGGAGATCGGTGTGGTTGTGTTCTATACCGTCATCGAGTACGGACACGCGTACGCCGCGGCCATTGTAACCCATCGCGTAAACTGGCAACACGTTGAGATCAAGGCGTGGTAAAAATCTGCCGGTGCGAGTATCTTGCTGAAATTTGAAAAAGGAATACCTATTTAGTTGCATAAGTACTTTGCCCATAGCCACTTCAGCTGGCCTGTTGTGCGAGCTATGACGGAAACATTTTTTCACCAACGGATCATCCATGCTCAATTCATAAATTTGACAAAGTAGGACTCACCAAGTACCACTCATAGCTCCACAGCTCGTCATTAAACAGTGAGTCCCGTTTGCCGCTACTACGGATTGTTCTCTTACCAACTGTTACATTTTGCCTCTTTACTCTATGCAGTTCCTCGTCGGGTCGCGGCGTGGGGTATCTCTTCACGCGAGACTTCGTGTATAGTTGTTCTGCCCATCGAATCTAAAAAAAAACGATGCGGGTATCAGCTGAACAAGTAAAACTGGTATAGGTTATAAATAAATATTAAGCAAAATCACAAATAACCATTGGGTACCTTGTGACCCCTGGACCTGGGCGGGGACGGCGCGTAATTTAGTACCACGTGTGGTCAAAATGCCACCAATAATATCTATAAAGATACAATTTGTGAAGTTACAAGATTGCAACACTATAGCCCCCACAAGTGGCCCACAGTCGATACTACTGAAGGGTACTCCACTACGCACTCTACGATAATAATACATGTCCCAGAGGTTTGTTTAATTTTTTTTAAATGGATTGAAATAGTCATTAAAATTATTAAAATCAACCAAGTTCTCTGTATGTTTGTCCTTATTTCAATTTTATTTTTTATTTAATGATAAAAACAACTTTGCTTATAAAGCACCACGTGGCTTTCCGATTCTAAGTACCAGGATACCTTAGCAATGCAGGGAGTCATTCTTACTTAACACATGTCTACATTGGCTACGTTTACACATACACACACTCACCCTCCTATCTTTCAGGAGCGTCGATGTGTGTTCGCTGGGGTTGCGTCTCTGCATGGCGTGTTTTTGTGCATGGAACGCATACATATTATGGAATCCTTGAATCTGTAAACAATGAAAATAAGAAATCTTTGATAAATATTGTATTCATGTTAACATTCTTCCATACGTCTACTACGGGTTGAATGAAATATGAAGAAGGGAATAAACTAAGCACATTCATATATATAGACCGATTCATGTGTGACAAGTCACCCTCGCTACCCTCGTCTACAAATTGAATATCTCCTACACTACCCTTTAACCCTGGTATCTGACGTGTAGAACAATGGGTGTAGGCGGCGCCCTACGCGATAACTAATTGCTTGGGCGGATTGGTTCTTTGACTCGACAAACGCAGGAAACCCGTATGTCGCCAAAAATTACTTACTTACTATAAGTAGTTACTACGGCAGTGTGTAGGTCGGATATGGATTGATGAAGTCCAAAATGGTTACATTCACTTTTCCGAATAAATAGCAGGATTACTCGAGCGAGACTGAGAATAGCACAATTAATGTTGCCAAAATGAGTGACAGTCGAAATATGCCTGTGCCACCATCGATGTCAGTGCGGTGATGAAGTCATTGTGGTGTCAATGAAGTAGCAAATAAGCCAGGAGTTAGTAGCTGCAACTTTAACCTACCTTACCAAGTACACTGATTGAATGACACACTTTGTTGTCAAATAGATATTGCTTAAGTGTATGTAATCTCACCTCATGATGAAATAAAACGATTTGATTGATTGATTTCTGATGATATTGACTATTTACAATGATATTCCTTAGTTTATAAACTTTTAAACTTTATAATAGTTACACGAAGCTCTCGACAGTACAGGTTTTTGGGGGGTTGTCATGACCCCTGAGTCCCCTGACGGCCCTGACTTAAAATATTCATCGAATTCACGTCAAAATCACAGAATAAAATGTTCTACGGGGTCAATAACTTAAATGTTTACGGGCAAGAAAATTTCTACGTATCTCCTGAATTCTCCATGTTCTATAACGAGTATGTCGAATATTTGTGGCGTTTTGTGGACTTGTTGCGGAACAGTGGCGACGATACGAAACATGTGCGGAACTGACGGCAATACCGGCGATGTTCCTTGTGTACTAGGGCGACATAGAATCGCAGATATGCGCGCGGCTCGCCCCACATGTGCTTATCGCGGGCTGTTATCAAACAAACTCACAGCTGTTAGCGTACGTTACGCTAACTGTATTCGTGTCACACACGGGCGATAGGTACCAGTTTGTTAAAACGACAATATTCATCATCTTATTATTATACAATGTCGTATTTTGCATGATACCCGTACGATATGATAACAGATTTTTGACGTGTAATTTTTATATACGGATTTTTTGAACTTAATATTTTTAATGTATGCCGGTGTATAGTACAGTTTTAGTCCTTAAAATATTAACGCAGTTTTAGTATATTCAAATAAAATATTCATAATGATTTGATCTGGGAGTTATATCTGAAAAATTTTATGTAAACACAACTGTAACGTAATGATCCTTTAACTTTCTACTAGAGATGCATTAGTATAGTATACGTAGTTAGTATAATATCATACTACTACCATTTACCACACTACTACACATTGAAAACATGAGTGAGGGGGTAACTTAGCGCACACCACCCCACCGACCGCGTCGTGTGAACGGTGTGAGCGAGGCACGTGTGTGGACAAATACGAGTATGTCACGTTGGTGGAGTCACGTATGTACCAGGACAGCAGGATTGCTGTGGAGCTTGTACGCACATGTGGGCATGCGTGTGTTCGTTCCGCGACGAAGGGGCGAGGCTTGACGCTAGGGTGAGGGTGCGCGGAAGGGTTGACTTGACACTGCATTGATAGATAGGCGAGCAGAATATACCTGTAGGGTGATATGGAGGCCTAGTATTTGCGGTCCTAAGTATCAACAACCGAC
>DWLO01004348.1:0-10068 GCA_018245335.1 Dalla quadristriga | reverse complement strand
CTGACCGAAACATAACTGTTGGCAAACTATAATATCACGGCAGAAATAGGTGTGGCGGTGGTACCGCCCCGGGCAAACCGTATACAGTATATAATATTTTTTATTAGGAGCATGAGGTCGTAGCGTCTGTTTATTGTGAAATTGGTCACAGTCACACCCAGAGGAAATAAATACTATAATAATATGGTCTCACCCATTTTAGGTGGCCACTGCGACTTGTTTTACGTACTTCAGCTATGTAACCTATAAGAAGCGTAAAAATTTACAAAATCACACGGCGCACTGTGGTGTTAATATACGAGGCCCTAGTAACAATTTATCATGCAGCAGTGATATCTGGTTCTCAAACGGGTAATAAATCTCAATAAGCAATTTCGATACATTCGTAATACAATTAAATAATTAAGTTGAGATTGGTAACCCACCAGACTGTGAGATACTTCAGAGCGAAATTGATAACGTCCATGAATGGAGTAAACGGAATAAACTCATGTTTAACGAAACTAATATTCTGTGTTCTAGTGTTCTGTAATATCGTTTACACGCGCGCATAATCCCGCGCATAATAGTATTGCTATGCCTAAAAATTTATGGTCGCGGGCTCTGGGTCCAATTACGTCAATTCGTTGCTCTATTGCAGCGTGAATGAAGGACAAACCAACAAAATAATAAACACACTTTCACATTTATAATATTAGTATGTATGTTGGATTCTTGCAATTAAAAATGATTCTAGGCATTTATAATACCGTAATTAGTACCTGAGGATTCTTCCTGTTATTCAGCTTTGTGACTACATGTAGTAATTTGTTCGGTCTTCCTTAATTTTCAAGATTTGGTTTCCTCATATACAAGTTGTTTAAGATTCAGCTCCTAGCGCAAAATACACATCATAACCACGTTTTGAATAGCGTTAATTTAGGAGTGATATTATTTCATTTCGAACGACCCAAAAAATATTGAAGTAAAAATATATTTCGTAGCGAATTTCGTGAATGCGAAATATATCTGTAGTTGTGCCGACCCAATTCCTTAAATTACGAAATAACGAAAAGTCTTTACCTTATGTAGTTAAGCTTCTTGTTTTTAATTTCTTGTCTTCAATGTTGTTATTTTACTCAGTTAATATCAAATGTTGTGGATTACAACAGTATCAATAATTAATGCTTAGAAAACATAAATTATAACTAAAAGGTCAGCTTATCTCTTACATATAACAATAAATGATAAAGAATACTTAGAAATACCAAAGTACGTATAGTGTAGTATACCTATACAAAAAGATTTAAATATTTTTCGGTATCTCTTTAATATTTTAGTATAATCAGCGATCAGCCAGCATTATTTCGTGGCGAAAAATGTGTGTGTTATACAAATTGGACTGAACATTTATTATTTTTACATACTGCAGTATCATCACAACGTTTTTGCCGGATGTGTATGCAAATTGGATGCCTATGAATATTTTTATTTTTAGGTTGGTCGATATTCATGATTTGCAAAAGCTATTTAACCTACACGGGTTACACGCGAATTATTCGGTTAAGATTACCATATCGCCATATTGACAAATATAGATTCAACGTTATATCTACGTTAAACTTTTAAATCGACGTAATAAACGTCCACATTGGAAGTTTCTTTATAAAGATATTTGAATTTGACAAAAACATTACACGCACAATCTCTAGTATCGCAATTCAGATCAAAATCATTTCGCTAGCATTTGGTCGGCTTAGGAACTTCCGATACTCGGGTTAGTCCATCATGGAGGAATAACACTCCGCAGCGAAACAGCTGAAGTACGCTTCATTCCCTCATCACTCAGTGGTAGGGAAAATATCAAGCGTAGCAAATAATCGATATAATCCTTAATTAATTAAAAATGTGATAGTGTGTTTATTGGTTTGTCCTTCTTTTACGCTGCAACAGAGCGATGGATCGACTTGATTTTTTGCACAGAGATAGTTTATGGGTCAGACAATGACGTAATGCTCTCGGAGAAAATCATGGTTATTTTGGGGCAGATTAGGAAATTTAACGCCGTCAGAGCCTCATTCTTCATAAAACAAAACCATAATATAAAAAAAACACAATCTGCATTGCTTTTTGTTGAAATATTATTAAGTAAACTTGAAGGAACGCCAATACATGTTTTTAACTACCGTACATGCTCAAATATATTGGCAAGTATAAAATAATTTAGCTACTAATAATGCCGATAATAATTATAAGCGCTGAAGAAACTGCCTAACGCAATAAATATCGCAAGCGCAACTTTGGAAAATGAACTTATTCGTAACTTGTTAATGAAGACGCAACTTATGAAAACCAATTATCTCGGTGTAAACCTCCTTGCTCAAGTTTCGTCACGTGAAACCTTGCTCTCAAATGTGACATTGTATGTGACAGTAAAATTATCAAGGCACTGCCGAATTTGTACTACCCATTTTGACCAATAATGCATCGGAGAACGAATGTTTGCGACAAAAATGTCGATGATTACCTAGTTACCGCCTTACTTATAAAAATTCAGTTCCTAAGTACGTATTTAACTAACAAAATGTTTAGGACGTTAAGTACTCCCTAACTTTTTTTCACTTATAAACACTACTTAGGATGTCATTAGTTAATCATCGAAAAAGATTTATACTATAGCAACACCGAATGTCAGACCGAATGAATTAGTGAAAGCGTCTTTTTTTTTTTAAACAGTGATCGCCAGTTACATTTAATATTTTGCTAGTTAAAATGCACTGAACAAGCAAAAAAAAAAAAAAAGCTCCCTGTGGTGACAGCGATTTACGCAGTGCCTAAAGTTTAATAAGGTTTACATATAAGTAAAAATATTTCTTAATTTAGTTTCTTAATCAGTAATTCACCGCTTAAATTTAATTAACGTTTATAAGTAAGACCGTTAATGTTTGAAGATAAGTACAATCATTTTCTAAATGTCCAGGTCTATGGTAAACTAATATGGATTTTAGTTTTTTTAGGTTTTGGAAAAGTCTGTTGTCATATCCAACTTATCAAAGCTAAATTAATTTTAAAAAATTAGACCACACTTCCCTCGTTTAAAGTAGTAAACATGACATGTATTTTTTTCAGGTTAGTGCGATGCTTCCAGGTTAGTTTCCGGCTTCGATGCGGGTGATCTAATCATGGTCAATACCTTGTTTAAAGCTACTGACCACCTCCTGAAAAGTATAGTCAGCAATTAATCGCCTCTTACGATAATATACTTTTTGCTTAAGCTATGGTATTATCAATTTAAACTATAAGCAGTTCAGCTATAAAACTGCGTAGCACGTGTGATAGTTTCTTTCCAAAGTCTGGTAATAGGCTATTTGCGTTATCTTAACTCCGACGTGTGTACATGGGAGGCAACTCGATTTATGGGGGGAGTAAGGAACGTCGTCGTGCCTGGGTTACGTAACTCCCTGCTTGCTTGGCTAGCTGTTCGAAGGTTGGAATTGTTATCCTGTTTACTTGCTGTCGATATATCACTCCACCGACTTGTATCTTGTTACGTAATACAATTAGTGAGTGTGGACTGTGTTAATAAATCGTCATTCCAGCTCGAACTATTGCAAACAACTCTATTCTTGCCCGTTAATATTAAATTTAAAATGTATTGCAACAGCTTTACTTCAATTTATTTAAATTAAGAAATATCTTTTACATATAAATAGGCAAAGACAAAACAGTTAAGTACCATTTTATCCTGTGTTTGTTAACCGCGTTTGAATGATGTGTTGTGTGTGTGAATGTTTCAAGTTAGTAATTTTGTGTAAAACATTTATAATTCAATAATTTATACAATATTTATGGTTTGTTTTGTATTTATACGTCTTAATCATATGCTATTTTTATAATACAAACTCATATTTAGTTTCCGTATACGAAATAAATAATTCGAACCTGGATTATATTCGCTCCATTGTGGACGAAAATATCGTTTACAAGATCTACGTTGTAAATGTACGTTTATTCATTTAACAATGGAGAGTACCTATCGGTTCTGTGCTAATCGGTATCCGTGTTCGACATGCGGGTATGCACTAGCGGAATCATAACATTTGAAGCCTTTGGTGTATGCGAAACAAGAATTTGGGATGTTTTAGTCGTACCTACCTAATGGAGTAATGGAAAGCTGTAATTGACGACCCCGTGGTGCGTTGGTTAGTGACCTGACTGCCGAACTGTGGGTCTCGGGTTCGATCCCCGGCCGGGGCAAATATTTATTTGGCAGATAAATGTCAAATTGAAAATGTTTTCTGTGTCTCCGCTACCCGCAACTGATGTGTCAGTAGGTCCGGACCAATTAAACATTTCTATCACTATAAAGTCTTTGAGAAATCCATTTACCCTACACTGTGTACTCTAGCAATAGGTATATTCTCTGAATGCAATGTCTTCGCGAATTCCTCTAGTCACTAGTTACCGTTGAAGCCTGACAGTTATGAAGCGAACTGAACACAAATTAGGTACATAATTTCTAGACACAACCCAAACAATGTTGGTAATAAGCGTATTCTGGGCGCGTACTCATCACAGCTATGCCTCGAACAATATTCGACGTCGCTGTCAGCGCATACGTTGCCAGAAGCGACACAAATGTGGCTATTATTCAGTGACGGCATCACGGGAGGCTGCACTCCGTGGCTTATCTAGGATTTGTGAATCGGTATAAAAGGCAATTGGATTTACCGTATGTAACGCTTATGTCAGTAGCTAGATGTATTTTTTATGGGTTCGCTATTGGAATTGGAAACTGACACGAACCTATCTGTCTTGTAACTAATCGGCTGAATAAGATTCTGAACGTCCATCAGCTGACACGTTTTTTCATATCGGGAATATGCTATTTACGTGATGGGATAACATTGAATTGCCCGTATCTATTATAATAAAAAAATAAAGGTAACGTATATGGTGCTAGGAAAAACCACTATAGAACTTACGTCTTAGCGCTAAGGATAATTTAATATTTTCAGCTATTTAATGCAAAGGACGCGTTAAGCCGGCGACTGTTGGCACTTACTCTAATTGAGTAGTGAATAGGCGGAACGCTTGAGATGTTGACTTTTCTCTGGCGAGGTGGTGGGTCACTTTTCCCGGTCTTTCATGGTAATCTTTGATGTCCGTAACTGGATTTAAATAATAATAATCCTTATCAAATTGTGTTGTTTTCTGCATGTGTCCGCCACCCGCAACACAGGGAATCCTAGTGCGGGTTCGTGTGTGTAAGCGTTTTTTATTTATTTATTTATAATAAAATTACGGACATATTAAAAGTTTCATATACCAAATTTTTGATAGGGAATAATGGAGTTAAATTCTACGAATGGTTATCGCCATTATTCTTTATCAAAAATGTCTAAATAACATAAAAAATAAAAATAAATTGTTCAAGTAGGTAGGTACCTACTTGTACAAAAGTTTTACAAATGTGCGAGTGAGAGGGAAACGAAACTGATAAACACTCTTAAAAAGCAACGTAGGTATATGGCGGCTTTGATTAGTTGCCTTAGTCCGCTACTCCGCACTGATTCCGCGAATAGCAAATTATTTTGTACTTAATCAACTCCCAGGTGTTTTGCAGCATTTTTTTTTGTGGTTCTCTATTTACTTTTTCTAATTGGGTATATGTTTGTAATTTCAATTAAGTTCCATTTTTTTTCGAATATTTATCATTCTGACATTCAATCTAAGCCATTATTTTCGTATTTTATTCCTTTTTAATAGCAAAAATTAATAAACAAAATGTGCAAAATAGGCGATCGAAATTTTAAATTACGAAACGCAACGCCAGGTTTAGAATGAAATGTGACGTCATCGCTCGTGTCAAGGTGTAGACGTTTGTGTGGTGTGTGTAGTGTTTTGGTTACGATATTAAAGTCTTGTGACGTCAATCGAACCGTGCGAAAAATGGCGGCATTACAACAGCTGAAACTTATTCTCGGATTTATTTTCTTATTTTTTTAAATTATTTTCCAACATTATTAATATTCTTTATATTCTATAACGATGTAAACAGAGATTAGAAAAAAAAACATTCATAGGTATACTTACCCCATTATTATGTATAGTTAAGACATACTATTTTATAAGATTTTGATCAAAGCTCCCTGATGAGTTGGGATGCGTTGTGCGTTTATTATTAAGAAGGGAATTGAAGTCCAAATAGCATAGGAAAAGCGGGTGGTTAGTGTGGTTTCTCACTATATCGTGACCGTTTTTTATCGTTGCACAAAAAACTTTTTTGTGGTTGGTTCCCAGTATCACGACAATCCACCGTCACGATTTAGTGGGAAACCGCCCTAAGACTGGAAGGAAAATTGATACTCTATCCATCTATACAAGTACTACAATGAACACGTATCTAGTTACGATGACGGCGGCGTTTTGGGCCGTATTTGACGTTAAATGTTAGAACGTGCTCAAGCATACGTCTGACTAAAGCGAAAATGCGCCTATTATTCACTTACCATCACGAGATGCACTCTATGGATTATCTAGGCTTTAGGCGAAAGATAAATAAAGTTCATCCATTTTTCTCTGTTGGTCATTTCAAGCCGTCCCGGCCGACGATAATATCTCATGATAAACGGAAATAGTTATAAAATTTGTATGTCATTTGCCGTATATATGGGACCATATTAAACATACTATTATGTTAATCGTGCCATGTCATAAGCTGGATAAAGAATAATCTAGTCTCTGTCGCAATAAAGAGCATAAAAACTGGCTTATTGCTCTCGAAGCACGTTTTTATAACACAAATACTGAAGCTGTGCATAAAAAATTGAAGTTATAAAAATTCTCGGCGCGTTCAGGAAAGTCTTATTAACGGAATATGTAGTTTCAACACTGAAAGTTTTACACTTCAAATCACCGCCTCGGGGATTTTCTAATTAAAACTACCTGAAAGAAGATCGTAAACTTAACGTCTGCTTGTCAATAACATTGTCACGTTGGTAGGTAAATTATGATTCATAATAACCTATCATTCAAAGTGTTTACTATGCGACTAACGTGATATAGAAATCCTACTAATTAATAAAATTGTGTCTGTCTGTGATATAAAAATTTAATTCAATAAATGAAATGGAATATGCTGTTTATATGACACATAAACATTATCAACCCTTTTTAGAATTATTGTCCGTCTGCCTGCGTTTTTTTGTTGCAAATATAGGCTCCGAAACCGATGAACGGATTTTCCTGAAATTTTAAGGAACTGTAGAGAGCACATTTACTTACTATATAATCTTTGTTTTATCTCAATATCTCAGACGGTTTTTTAGTTAAAGCTCTTAGCGTCTGTAACTCAAGGTTCTCATTTATAACAACTTTTCACACTGCCAACATTTACGTAATGTTCTACATAAGACTCTAGTGAACTTTCGTTGCAATGCAAATATTCTTCACTTTCTAAAATTTTCTGTACCTAGTTCGAAATTTCACGCGGACTAAATCATGAGCACTCCTTATTTTTTAATACCTGTATTGATTTTATAAATAACAAAGTCTGTTTGTGAATTTGATTTATTGTTTGATACGAACTCATGGCTCAATAAATGAACCAAAAGATATACCTACGTAGTTTTCTCATGAAGATAAACACAGCTTACTTTTCATCCCACGAGATTGTTAAGACTAGAAAATGATATTCAAATCACATTCAGATAAGAATTACTTTTTGTACTTCTTATATTTATTTTCAGTTAAAAGGTTTATGTTTTATTTTCAATATAGTTTTTACTTACTATGGTTAATAATGTCGTCTCAATGTCGCTCCAAATATATGTGTCTCGTACAGGTTGACGTGACCCAGCTCAATCGAACTCTATATTTTGTTATTGACATCAGACATCGATTCACACTTACGAAATATAATAAAGAGTCATTTCTCTTTTTCACATACGGCGTTTAATCATTTATTCAATTGGCAAGTAACTAGTGTAACCAGTGTAAGTAACCAGGTGAAATTTAACGAATAAGGCGATAAAAGCAAATAAATCATTACGTTATCTACGTTAGTATGAATCTATGCCTATTGGATTGCGCCTTGTATGTACTATCACTGTGTGAGATATACATAATTATTTCGAACGTAATTGACAACATTTCAATCTACCGTTGAATCTGCTATAAAAAATGCAATGCGAGTTAAGAAATTGGTTTTCAAATTGAACCATTAAACCTTCTAACATTATATGCACCACAAGAGGCGACCACCTCAGTCCTCAGGGAAAGCAACGTAGATGTGACCAGTTTCTTATAGGACAAACACTAACGATTACTAATTCGACGATTACTAATATGTACTAACAGGACTAACTCTCACTAAAAGTCCTAACATCCAAAGTCCGATGAGTAATAAATACTAAACTACTATTATTCTTATTAACACCTAATTAGTATTAGGTGTTCAATATGACAAAAAATAATTTGAAAAATTTGATATAGAGCTGGTGGTACTTCCGTAGGAAATGAGTAGGTACCTACATCTGATTTTATTTTTATTTACGTCTATAATATTCCAAATTATTAATTACCGACATCAATAGCGGACTCTGAAGTAATTTCTTGTATTAATCTTAAGAGTAAATCGATGTTTGCGTCAAATTCAGAATAAGTATTTGTTCCGGATTGAGTTGGGTCACGTCACTTTATTGTGAGTTTCGAGTGGAGTTGAGACATGAGGCCTCGCATCACATCATAAATATACTTACAATAAACCCAACTTCCTAATTAAGATACCTGGGGCATAGTCCACTTCTACTCTGTTATTACAGAAATGCATACATATAGCTATGCATACATATATATAGCTTACAGGTATGCATATCACATGGTATAAAGAGTCCACTGCAGCCCGTGGAATCCTCAAAACTCATTACTCTATAAACCACCAAAAATATTAGTATAGTTTAAACTAGGATATAGAATTGTGTACTTAGAAACTGTTGTTAGAGAACCACACTATAGTTCAACAGACAAATTGGTTTTAGTGCTAGATCAATACGTACACGCTAAGGAACCTTGTTATAGTTTGCGGCTATTTCCACTACGAAACACTTTGACTATCCTATCCTATCTAAATTGTAAAATAGTCAAGACTGTATGAAATTGAGTGCCAATATTAATGGCGTCTATCTTGGATTCTATAAGTTAAAAACGAATAAAGAAAGAAATGTATGTACGGACACAGATTTACACACTTTCACACGCACACTTTGATAATGATAGATTCTATTATTTTTATCGTCATTACCAAGTAAAGTAAGTAAAGTACCCTTGCAGTCTGGTTTTTGTTTCGTGTTTAATGATTTAAATTATTTCAAACTTTTTACAATCATTTAATAATAATAACAATAAACGCTTACACACTCACAACCCCGTAATAGAATTTCCTTTGTTGCGGGTTGCGGATAAACAGAAAACAATACAATTAAACCCACCCAAGACCCGAGTTCAAACATTTATCTGCAAACTAAATGTTTGCCCCGAACGGTGATCAAACCCGGGACCCACATATCGTCAGTCAGGGTCACCAACCGACGTGCCACGGAGTCGTCACGGTTTATGTAGTTCAATTCTAGGTCCCAAGGGCATGTAAACGAAAATTGCACAAGAAAAGTCGCAAGATAACGCTATTATAAAATGTAGGTAACAGCAAAAGGTAAAAAAAAAATGCAAAAAAAATATTATTAGTTATTATAATATGATTATACAAAAAAATTATAAAATCAAATAGGTATTAAAATATGTATATAACTCGCAACTTGTTATCTATAAACTATTCATTGCAACTATAAGAAATACGCTCTCTTTACATACACATGATGATGCGTATTTTCTAAATCTAGAAAAACACTATCGTAATGCTTCCCTTTACTTAAAATTAATTCATACTTATTGTTTAAGTCGCCATATTCCAGGATTTTGACTCGTAGATGCTGCAATATTATCATTCGTTAATAACACGACCAGGGGCTCTATTTTGGAATCGATCGTTATAATTATGTCGTAGTCAACTTCCAAGTTGCACGACTGTAC
>DWLO01004347.1:0-10069 GCA_018245335.1 Dalla quadristriga | reverse complement strand
ACAAACAAGCATGCAGTCCCACCAATCACTGCCGCCCACGGACATCTGCGACTAACCTCGAATAGGACTATGCGAAGGACTGTTAGATATTAGTTTATAAGTACTCCTAAGTACTCGTAATAGGACTGTAATAATTAGGACTGTTAGTGTAAGTTTATGTACGTGATTCGGAGGGACGGTTGTTAACGGAAAGTAATCATTAACTTCAGGTCACTGCGACTATTTACTAAACTATCCAATAACCCACCTGGTCGAGTACTCTTTTGACATCCTCAGTTGCAGGGGGAGCAATGTGCCCTGCAAACTGCAGCCAACAAAACATACGTAAATTTCAGTAACATTATTTAATTTTGCTATTACATGAATCTCATAGATCTGCCACTGATCCACAGAAGATATATCTGTTCTTTTATTCATTATTAGTCTCACGTTTCAATTATTCATAGCGTATAGAAGAGGAGAGAAGCACTGTCACGCGACTTATTGCAGAGTCGAGACTAGCGTGGGATCACGTAACTGTCTGCGGGCTGTCCTCGCGGCGGAATGTCATCGCTAGTACATGTAAACATGGCTGCTGTTATGAGTAACGCTACCTATTGCGATGTAACTGTTGTATAACGCAGTTTGCTCATACGACGCTATCGTGGCCTTGATATTGAACTCGAACTTGTTGTCTTTTTAACGTATCTAGGAGCAGACTAGGAGAAGACAGTATTTTACTATCGCAGGGAGTGACGACACTACCGAGCGCCATCAACGTTATTGCTATAGTGCCAACAGTGAGCTGTGCGGTTCTCGACAGAAAGACCGACAAAAGCAATCCCAACGAGGATTCACGTCAGGCAGGTAGACGGTCTTAAAATATTTGAGAAAATCCTTTACTTTACCGCACTTGAATTCCCATAATTATTATCAACATTCCCATTGCTGGGTTGTCAGACTTCACACACTTCAGAAAACGCTGAACAACCTTCAGACACGCTGGCTCCTTCACAATATTATCCTTCACCGCTAACAGTGAGACACATTTCTTTGGGAAGATACATGTGATTTTTAAAAGTAAACGTAATGGAACACACCTAGGACTTAACTCAATATTAGTTTGCAAAAAAACTCTGTTTCGATCTTGACATTGATCGAGGACATTCCATCTTTAGTTACGTACTGAGCGTTATATCTATCATATGAGTCATGTATCAGCGTTCGCCGGACACATTACTTCTTAGCAGATTTCGTAGAATATTCAAACGACAGTCCATTCCCGGACCGTCATCATCAGCAACAGGAAGTCTGCCTAGTTCATATCTCACTTTATCGAGAAATCTGATTAAGTACAAACTTGTTTAAGGAAGACACGTGCCGGCGAATATTTGTTTTTGCTGGATGAGGCACATCCAACGGCCCTTCGAGCTGTAAAAATGGCTAAAAAAAAATATTGAGAAGTTATCGTAAAAGAGTAAAAACAGTTACGTGGACAAAGTAGGTGAATTTGACCTGATAAATATTTATTGAAAATTCATCGGAGCCTAAAGCTTGAGGAACTGAGTAACTTTAACCTTTCTTGCTCAGTGACCCAGCGACACAAGGATACGTCATTGCTTTCTATCCAAAATGACTTCCCCCAAGTTCTCGATATTAATAAGCCGCTTCAGGCTTTTTATGGTTTCATCCTTCCAGCGGTACTTGGGACGTTCCAAAGTACGCTCATTTCAATGCCCGACCCATTCTTTGTACTTGGTTGAGCTTGAGGAAAGTTAAGGTTTAATTCTATCGCTAAGGAAGGGTATGCCATTGCCACGCCGCATCCATGCATCCTATAAATGGCCGTCGAGAGCGATCAGACTGAATATTCGTGTCACGCGCATGTTTGAATCTTAAAAAGTTGTCTGTTTACCTTTAGATCACGTTTGATGTTAATGATTCCGTCTATGTCTCGCACCTGTGTCGGCGTCACATCCGCTTCCCTATCGCTCCAACAACCCTTTTCGGGACACGCCACGCTTCCGTTACGCCCTTGATGCGATAATACAAATAAATAAATGCCAAACATTAATTTGCTAATGGAACTTCAAATTAACGCGTATTGTGATGCGGTTTAAGAGCACCGTGATTTTGTATGAGCACTTATAAAAAAAAACTTGCATTCAAGGTTCTTAATTAACTCAGTAACTGCTTAAGTGTGATGTGTTACAAACATAAAATGAGTAGTAAATTGTAATTCCATATTTCAAATATGGATATTGCAATCTGCTCGTATTTTATCTACCTTTAAAACCTCTATGGACTTCTTGTCAGGAACGAATATGAAATGAAGCTTCTTGATTGTTTAAGTGCGGCGTGTTCTTGAAATATTTAAGCGACTAACAAGTAATTAGGTATGCGCTACGAGGCTCGCAAGTTTTTGTGATGCTCGCATAACTTGTTCTTTAGTACTCGTGCAGACTTACGTGGGGATAATTATTACCATCCGCCCGCGGTGGCGCTGGCGTCGATATTGTCAATCTGGTATAGTGGGATTATCTCTGGTATGCTATCTCACTAGTCGCGGGGGCTGGTTTTTGTATGCAGCATCCATTACGAACGGAAGCCTCGTGTGTAGGGGTGCCAGGGTTTTTAGATAAAAAATCGGACATTAGTGCTGCTGATGTTAATGCAATCCATAAATTGTATAATCCTTATTTAACTTACATATTTCAAATATAAAAAAATAGACAAACTAACTAATTACATTATTACGTTTTCATAAAATTTGAATAATCTCAGCACTCTGGCATGCCTTAAAACTTTCTCACGAAATAAATTAATGTAATGGAGAAGTTACTTCGATAAAAAAAACAATGTAACAGTTTGTTATAATGATGTTGAGTTTTCCTACTTGTCCTATGCTGCGTATGTTCATTTATAACAAAATCAAGTGGATGTCTACGTACTTTCTTTAAAAATACGTTTAATGAAAATAGTGTACCTTTTAGATAAATTAATTCCCACTTCATATTTCTAGACATTTCTGAAAGCGTCTTCAACCTTGGCGGGTGGAACTTTTATGAAACAAGAAGTTATCTAAAAAATAGTTTGACTGAATAAATTAAAACTGAACAAGACATCCGCGTGGACGTACAAAGTCTGGAGAACCTACTACATAATATGAGTCGTGCTGCATACATACCTATACACATACCCGCAACTCTATTATGTTACGGCCTTTTGTCAAGCGCTTGAATGAAGTTTTGAGGGCCGGGAAGCAAGCCACGTGGTAATTTTTTGTACAAATAAGCCGAACGCCGCCTTTACTTTCACATACCTTGTTCTAATATCCTTATCGCATTTAAATGTAAGATTATAAAGTTATGTTAAATCTACTTAGCAATAATCCGCGAGCAAAACCTGTGATGGTGCATACTTTCATGCATGTAACACCACCCTACCGACTCGTAGCGAATGGCCCTCGTAGAGTCTACTTACCCTGATGATGAACAGTTAAGGGGTGAAACAAATGTTTGCGTATATCTTGTATTGTTGCATGTGCATGCCTTCCTATGCGGGAGGGAAAGAGTTGCTTTGTGCATGAAAGTTCATATTTTCATGCACAAAGCAACGTCAATGGTGTCAAACGTTTTGTTCGCGGATTGTTGCAAAATAGATTTAACGTAACATTATTTATAACAAAAGATTTCCGCAAAGTAACGCCTGAACCAATTAACTAATTGTAAGGTTCTTGGCTATGTTAATACTCATAGAATTCAGAAACTGGTCTGCAATTACCGCATGTTGAAGAATTGTATTTCCTAGAAATCACCATTTTTGTAAATGACCACAACCCCCATGCTTTAGTTAGTACCCATGTGCAGTCAAAGGATAAATGGTTTTGTTCCGTTTAGTAAGTAGCGCAGTGGTATCTTGATTTAATCAGATTAAAATAAAACCATGGGACACCTGATAGTAGATGGAAAAAATTTGGACCTTGGAAATGATACTATCTTATATGCAGTGTCGGTCCTAGTAATAACGGAGGTCAGCTTACTCTTATCAATAGTTAATAACATCAACATCCGCTCCCGTCATTACCCACCTAACATGTGGTTTGTTTGCAAATTTGCTCCTAATTGTAATGAAGAAAATTTGACCCACGCTATCTTCAATTAAGAATCATATTGACACAAGCGTTCGTTTCGCTTCGTGGTTCGCGGTTACTCAGTCGGACATCATGAGATCATTCGTGACCTCATCAGAATATCGCAATTAAAGCATGCCTCTAAAGAGTCCATTTACGTTAAGTGCAGAGTACGTTGGTCGAACATACTTACACACAATAATAATTTTTTAAAATGTAGGTAAGACTTTACCTTTGAAGTAGAATTTATTATGTTTCTAGTAAACGAGGCTGTAGCTATTCCACGGTAACCGTGGATTTTGCAGGGATGAAAAATAGCTTATGTCACATCCGGCCCTTACTATCTCTAAGTAAAAAAATCATGTAAATTCGTCGCTCTGTTTCAGTGTGAAAGAAGGACAAACAAACAAACACACTTTCACATTTATAATACCATTATGGATATAACCGTCCGAGGATAGCCTTCTTAAAGTGTCTCGTACATTGCACTCCGCGAATTCTAATTATACCGATAACACGTTGTTGGCAATAACTCTGGATGGACGCTATAAGTATTAGTCATTCATAAAACATTTAATTAAATACATGGTTATTAAACATTTAAAATAGTAGTAAATGTAGTTGGTTATTCGGCAGTGCAGTCCTTGTCTTTATCGCTTATGTGAAATGTATTCCGAGCACAGGAAATTATAGTTTGCATTGTCGTTGCCGAGAAATTGTTACAAAGCGATACTTTTATCTCTGCATAAAACATCCAGCTTACCTAGTTATACCGTTTTTTCGTATAGTACATAGGTCTAATAATAACAACCAGTTTTCCTTTCTTTTTTATACTTTTAGTGGTTTTTTTATCTGTCTAATAGTTTTGTGAATAAAGATTACACAGTATAACCATTACCTATGTATCCTTTTGTATTACATTTCTTTGAAAATATCAATAGGGTTAGGTATTTTTTAATATTTACAATGTTAAAGCAAATATCGTGGATATTATAAAAAAATAACCAAAATCAGTGTAAAGCAAATTATCCAAAATCTGTAACCAATAACTAACTAATCAAATCATTAACATACAACATACTTATGTACATCAAGTATTATAAAGCGCCCTCTGTAGTTTAGTTATGGCGCCGGCTGTAAGCTGATAGGTAGCGACAAGGCAGGCTTAGAAGTTCCGCTACTCCACACCAGGCTGCGTTGTAAACTCACAAACAACACAAACGTAAACATCTTATCTTACTAATCGTACTTCTTACTAATATCTTCCTTATTATAAATGCGAAAATTTGTTTGTCTGATAAGACTTCACGGTATAACCATGCAATTCATGGTTTGAATATGGCAGTATGACTCATGAAGATGGTCATAGATTCTTTTGAACTCGAATACATAACATACCCTGTGGAAAGAAAACGTAAAAATTTTAAGCTGACGGTGTCGCGGGCAGCATTTGGCTTACTATAAGATAGTAGGTAAATGATATATTATGTGACAAACCTCGGTGCTATATGGTCTAGGGTCCTCGTGTATAAGTGAGTAATTACTTTAATAACTCGTAAGTTAATTTTGTTTAAATTATAATGTTTCAATTCATACTAATTAAGTTATTTATTTGCATTTCAATAAACGAGCGTTAACGGTCACGCATTTTTATCTCCCACAATCAAAATTTTCATTGACTTATTATTGAATTTTTAAAAAAGCTTAAGAAAACGTAACAAAAAACTTTATCACGTGGAAGAATTAAATTAATTTTAGGCTAGAGAATGTTAGAATGAATGAAAAGTTTAGTGACTTATTGTCTACGCTGTAAATACTAATTATAATCTGTTACTATTAATTACTTTTAAAAATAAGGGCAATGAAACTGGCAACCAGTAGACCTTCAACTTCATTCGTCATTAAAATTGGGCAATGCTATTTATTTTCCACATTCATTCGTAAAAAAAGGGCAATGATAATTCCTATTACAATGTAGCCCTTGTCTTGGAGTACGGACTGAACAATACCGCGAGGAACCAGTTTAGTAGGTCCATGACCGACGCAGTCGCCTCTCGCATAACGTGGGCCAGTATCTTGATTTAGTTCATGTATTTGTGCCCCGCGGGTAAATACTGGAAGGAAGTACACGCCGAATACGTTCTTACAGATACGTACGACAAAAACGCATGTAACTATTTAGGAGTTTGGTTGCTTTGACTGTGTACCTACTGTTTAATGGTACGGGAGGCCCCTAGGACACCTACTGGCCAATTTGCACGTTTCGTAATCTTTTTGGTCAACTTCTCATTTGGTGCTACTACTACACAGTTGAAATTATGGTAATTGGAAAGCTTACTGTGCAACAGATTTTATCTACGGCTACGGCCGCGTAAAATTAGTTTTCCATACAAACCATTATCTCTAATTCAACTCCCTTAGGGCCTATCTGAGCCTAAGCCCTAATTCAACACTATCTAAGCCCAAGCCAAGCCAAGCTACACCAAATTTTACAGGAATTCATTTAGTACTTTCCACGCGATACATGTACAAACAATCAGACAAAAATTGTAATACCTGTCGGAATGAATTCTGCTACTTGGTATAAATACTCCAACACATTTTTTTATATACATATCTTCAATATCATAACATTTACAATGTTTTTATACTATGTAAGTATATATATTTGTTTTAAATATTTAAATTGTATTCATCTTCAGTTACCTATCACTCAATGACCGACAATTTAGTACTTAAATGTAAAAGCTGAAAAAACATTGTGAATAAACCCGCATTGAGAACTGTGAACTCTACCCAAGTTGTCTACGTTTTCGGTCACTCATGTACAAGCAACAGTAGCAACAGGTATTTAACTAGCAGCTGTTACGATGAATCTAGGTCACTCATAACTTCCTACAGTTATTTCACACTAACTGTTGCCCACGACTTCGTCCGCGTAAGTTTACGATGTTTACATTCCCTCGGGATCTGTATATTTATACGGGATCTTAAGTATTCTAGGTCATCTCCACGTCTCAATCTACCTTTCTGTTCAATTCTATGAAGATGAGTTGTGTGGTTCAGCCGTGAAGGCATATCAAACATTAAGATAGGTCTCATTTTCTACTACTACTAGTCACACTTAAGCTTAATGTGCTCCATATTCTGATTGTAATTAATTGTTTTTTACTTATTTTCACTTGATTTGTGACAAAGTTAATTAGCTTATTAAGCTCCGTCCGTTCTGAATATCTAACTCGGGCTGCCTATTGGAAACTGTTTGTATAATGAAAACATCACACGTTGCTTAACTGCAAATACATAAAAAAATCATGCACTTTGCCTTCATGAAACTGTCGTCGAACGCCGATTTGAAGAAGAAATGAGGAATTTCTGAATGGTACGAAACATGGTTATCGACGTGTTTAGTTCCATTAGCATCCCTATGTGCAAGTTTTCTGGTAGACTCAGTGGATAGAGTTGATAATCGCCTGCACTGGTGTGACTGTTCCGGAGGTAGCCGAACGTCGCCGAGAGGAACCGAAGGCTTCAGACATGGCAGCGTGAGCGCGCTTGCCTCTTGTACTCTTGTCAACAAAGTTAGTTACTCGGTTCGACTCCGGTTAGCACGTTGGCCGCGTGTTTTCGGTCTCTCATTGGAATTATCTATTTGAACACAACCGAAATCTTATGAATAAGAGTAAATGTGCTTTGTGAAATTATACCAAACAGAGTGAAAGTGAGTGGAAAATGAAGTGAAGTGTTATTTGAAATTTTCGAATTATGTTTGCGCCCATGTACTTACTCTGTCAAATACTTTAACTTTCAATGTTTATAAATGTTGGAATATTGAAGCCCACGGATTCATTAATAATTTTAGTCGATTCATAAAATATTTAAAATGAAGTAGGAATTATTATCGCTCAAATTATTTTATTCATTTGTTTTATTGGTAGTCTTTGCTATTAACAAAACAAATGACAATGGTAACAACAGAGCCGGTGATGCAATTTAATGTCAACTACGATATATACTTCTGAGGCCCTTTATAGGTTAGCGTTCTAATAAAACTTGTTGCGGTTATTAAAGGCTACCCGGAAGCTCTAAACATACATGGCAGCTGCAGAACCGGCACTGCACGAAGTCGAACATAAGTATACATAAGTAAAGACAGTGTTGTCGATTTCAAGCTTTTATTAGCAAGTAGGCTTTAATGCTTAATTAATGTTATCGTAGACCCCTTACCCGTCACATTCATTTCCTCGAACAAGAAAGTTTCTAATCTATATGATTCAGTGTTTCTCATAACCGATTATTAACTCATTTTACTTAAGAAACTAATCCTCAACACAGCTGTATAAGTTTGTCATGTTTGTTAATTTGCAGATAAAAAGTTAATCAACATACTGGCTCATTATGAATGATCTTTAATCGGCTCTTATTTACTATGTACTTTAATACGCGTACATATATGTTTCCATATCATATATATCCAGAGGTAATATAATATAATAATAATATAATATTATATTTAACGCCGTAAACATGCGCCTATTTTCAAACGAGACTATGAATCGTAGACTGACGCGGAGTAGTTTTAGTGCTAACCTGCAAAACATTGTATTCTGAAACGGTCAGAATTCTCCTCAAATTCCTCGTCGATCCTTTGTAAAGCAAAGCCATCTATTTGGTCGGCGAGCGCTCCAGGAATGTGTAGAAGCTTTGCGCCTTCCCTAGGGACTCAGAGATATAATATTTGTGTTAGCTAAGCTTGTGAATAAACGAAACCTTGAAATAACTATCAAAACCAGTTGCGGCATATGAACAGAACTTAGTAACAGTGATAATTGATAAACCTATGTTATTACTGCAATATGCCGTATCCTTAGTCATTATTTTGTTCGCGGTTGGGGGAACACTGATATTCCGCGAAATAGAGATTAAATGCATCCGTTTTAGTTAACTTTTCTAAATATAAGATATTTTGAAGCAAAAATAAGAAATGAAATCACTTCTTTGCAGCTTGTAATGCACGTGTTGAGAATTTATAAAATTCCCTACTACTTATAAAAATAAAAAGTATGTGAACAGACTTTTATATTATCAAGGAAAACTTTTAGTGTTTCTATTTTATAATAACAGTAACTTAGTACTCACGAAATACTTTTACATTTGGCTTACACTGTAAAGGTGGACAGTTAACGTTGAATCAGTAATGTGGGATGTTGGATGACTAAACGAAAAAAAGAAACGTGGGCGTGTGTAGTCCTGTTTATCCGTTCACCCACACGTGGAATCTGAGGACTTTCTAAAAGACGCCATGGTTAAAACATTGATAAAAGTTAGATTTCGATAAATGTTTTGGTCAGCTACGCTTTGTGTAAGTTATAGTTAACTTATCTATTCATTTACATAACGCCACGGGACACGGGATACGCGCATGAGCCATACAAAAAATGTTGCGTGCTTTGCATATAGTATAATGTGTATGTTATGTATCACCAACCGTTTCAAAATGCTTTATCAATCTTAGAACCTCAACGAAGAGGGATTTAAAGCTTGGTACTACATTAAAGGGCATATAATCTCCCAAAGATGCTTCGATAGTGTTTGAAATAGTAATTTCACGTGAGTCACCGACTCGAGTCCCATCGAGGTCTGGGTCACATTCCAGGCCCGTCGCCGTCCAAACCGGCCCTAGTCTGAGTAGTCGGGTCCCACTCGCAATATTCCTTTTTTCTTTGACAGCTCTTAAGGCCTATCATATTGCGCATCTCTCTCACTCGCACATTCTAACATTTTCAATGATTGTTAAAGTGTGGGTGTACTTTTGAAAAATGTGTTTCGTTATAATTTTTGACAGTAAAATAACGGACATTTTAAACATATTTTAATGTTCATATACCTAGTTTTTGATAGACAAAAAGTGAATACATTACAGTATATTCTTAATATTAAATAACATGTCTTTACCAT
>DWLO01004346.1:0-10069 GCA_018245335.1 Dalla quadristriga | reverse complement strand
GTGCAGTCTGCCAAACCGCATATGGAATATGGCCCGTACAACCTGTGCTCAGGCTGTTGGCTAGTGATGGCTGATAATGAATGAAGCATTAATATTAAACTATGACACCTTGCAAAACTGAAGCAAACCATGGCTCAGTGGATTTGTTAACAGAATAATACCAAGCGTCTACAAGTAATCAGAAAAAATTAAAATTACAGAAGAGATTTTAGTTATTGCTTAGTCTAGATTATTGTAAGCAAAAATATACCACCATTAAAGATTAATATAAAACCTTATTAATCAATGCACACGTTTTTGAACAATCAACTGACAAAGTCAAAGGAATTTTTAATAAAGCTATCAATTTGAATAAAATACCCAAGCTAAAGAAAGTATACACACAAAGTATAAAACATATTAAGTATTAGTTTCTTTACGCATAAAACCAGTTATATAAAGTACCAACATTACAGAATTCTAAGTTGTAGCTTTAACACAATATATATACAGACTCATTGTTATCAACATAGAAAAGTTAAAGAAGACAAGTTCCTACTTAATAGGTATACAAATAACCTGCAAACGGAGGGAAACACGGAGTATTACTCAATACTCTGTAATACTTAAATAAGAAAGTATTATGTAATACTTAGTACTTAATATTCCGTGTTTGTAAAACTCAAGGGTTATACTTAATACTTTTTGTTTTTGCTACATCTATATTACTATGGAAAAAAGCTACAGTGGAAAATTTTCGTCAATAAGATTGGCTATGGTTTTGAAGTAAATAATCCTTTAAACCGTAAACCGTAAAATAAATTTTGTAACAAGACATTAACAACAATGTGTCATAAGCATAAAAAGATTTATTCAAAGTAGTCTCGAGAAAAATCAATGATCATTATGAGTAACGTTTGGTGCACGAGACCGAATGATCTATACGTTCAAAATAAACATTACTCAACATTGGATCATGTTGAACCCACAAAGGATTTGATTTATCGAACCGTTTTATCGAATTTCGATGTAATAACAAACGTATTTTTAAGTGGTATGCCTTTGAAATATTTTTGTATTGCATGAATGTTCTCAAACCCTTAATCATTTGAGTATCTAATGAAGGATATCAGTTTTGATCTCATGTTAGAAAAACACATTTTCATATCTTGTATCAGCATTTATCCAACCTGGAACCTTTACATGATTCATTCCAAAAGTAGTGTATTTTTACCAAAAAATACACGTCTCAAAATTAAATAAGTGTAAAGTGAGATCAAGACCAGCAGATATCTTATTATACCTCTAAACATATTTCAATAATCCGTATTTACATCCCAGTCATTAGTGATAAAAGTGAAAAGTTAACACTTAAGTACCATAAAGTAAATTACTACCTACATCATGCATAGAGGGCATGCAACACCGATACTCACCTCGTGTCGGGCTAGGGATCAAATATTAGTGCTCACTCCCAGGAAGCGAAACGACCAAGCAATAAAAGTATCGACAGAAAACCAAACTCAAAATAATGAACAGAATCAGACCTAAGCTTCTAAACTTCGCGTTCTGCCGCATAAGGTATTCTAGTGATGTGTTCTTCGCGCTGGCTGAACGGAACAGTTCCATTTTCAACTGGAAGTCCGAATTGCGCGGCACCTCTTCGTGGGTCAACGACTTGGTTAGCCTCTCGTTCTGCTCCATCGCCTCTTGCACTTGGCTGGCCAGCACCGGCATGGTTCTGAGTCGGGACGCCCTGAGGACCCTTTCCTCTTTGGGCCTCCCAGTCGGCAGTCCGCCCGCTGGCGGCTTGTGGGTCAGTTTCGAGTTGAACATCTTCATCTTCTCGGAAAGAGACATCTTGGCCGGATCGTCCTCGTCTAACTTAGCTGCCACCGTGCGCGTGCATACATATATTACATTGTGCAGTGTGTTTATAGAGCCCGGGACATAACACATAGTAGAGTAGTCGAGGACATGCAAAAAAGAAACAAAGCCGACAATCAAAAGACAGGAAGCTGAATTCGTCTTGCTTAATGCAATTTACATGCCTTTGGGATCTCGTTCTCGGTGTCTTGACCCTAATGATCCATTGCGGAATTGATTAAAAACTTTAAAAAAAAAGAAACGTTAAACTACAATCTAAAAATAACTGTGTCATCAGGTTTCCTTTAGATGGTACACTGGCAGACAGATCACCTGATGGTAAGTGTTTACCGTCGCCTAACAATACCTGCAAGCATACCAACGTAACGTCAGCTTGTCAGCTAGAAAAATAATGTTTCACTTAAACACTTAACACATTGAGTGTTACATTACAGAAAACTACATCATCAACGCTATGCAAATGCAAATAAAAATTGCCTGATCAAGTGAAGCTCTCTAAAGGTTTCGGTTCCCGCGAACGCGACCGGAGACCGAGACCGATGACCAACCAAAAAAATATAGTCAAGTAGGTGTGTCGGCTACATTTCTCCGGATGCGATCACGGGGCGAAAGGGTACCTTATGACAAAATTCATCCTAAGCAAAATAAAATTTAAATAAATCGAGCGTCATTTTGCAGCTGTGTTCTTCTTACCATCTTCATCTCTGTCTAACACGTTGGCGGTGCTCTTGGAGTGAGCGAGAGAAGACAACCCCTGGCTGGCCGCGCCGTTGACGGCGTCAACGGCGACGGGCTGCGTCTTGAACCGCTCCGTCACTGACGGCCCCTCCTTTATCTTTGAGCGACTGTGACGAATTAGCGGTTTCGGTGTGCCTGCAAATGGGAAAAGTAAACGATGAGTGTGTGTAATCTGTTGAACGTTGAGAATTGAACTGGAGTTTCTTTTAGGACTAACATCACGTTGATGATGAAAAAATGATAGGCAGTCAACGTTGACTTGTAACTGCAACCAGATACCACTATTCCCTACACCCAAATCCTACCTCTGGGACACTTTAAACATTGCACTAAGCTCGATTCATCCGCTTATAGAAGCTTCAATGCCACGGTCGCTATAAACACGGATAGACGGGCAAACAAAGGCAGCAAACATAAGTATGTATTATAGCGGAACTTGTTTTATTTTAAATTGTTCACAGGACGCAGGGCGACTCTTGAGAACTAAATTAAAAGCCTGCCAACAACACCGAGCAGACTAGCTTGGCTTGCACATGCTGGCGCGGGATACCACGCTGTTGCACTTTACCAGCACCAATGCGAACCAAATACTGCCCTCATCGTCGCTTAAATCGCTCTGGGCCTCCGTCTCCGTCGACTTCTGCAAAGTTGCGTCTGATACACTCACCCTTGGCTTGCTGCTGCAGCTGTTGCCACATGCTGGCGCGGGCTACCACGCTGTTGCTCTTCACCAGCCCCAACGCGAACCCGGCACTGCCCTCATCGTCGCTGTCCGGGCTCTGGGCCTCAGTCTCCGTCGACTTCCTCTCCCGGTCCATCGCGAGGAGCCCGCGCTCGACCGACGACGTCGACCAGTCGTTGTTGCTGTTGTTCGTCGCGTGGTTCTCCCTTATCTCCTGACTCTCTATCAAACCCAACTCCTCACCTGGAAGTCGATAAATTCAACGGAGTATTAAAAACAAGAACAGAAATATAGGCACAGTCGTTGCGTGTACAAAAACTTACGGCGGTCGTATTATGTACAACATCACAAATTTAACACACCGCGTAGCGTTCAATCAATCCACCATTGCCACCGGATTATGACAAAAAAGGCACGAATCGTTTAACACGACTGTAACGTATACAATTGAAAACACGTGTTGACAATGAATACATGAATTACATTGACCTAAATAAAATGACAGAAAGACGTCGGCAAGGTTGTTACAAGTTTATTTTCAAAACCGTCCTAATATGAGTAGCGACGCATTCACAAATCTAAATATACCAAACACAACATAAACAAACGGCAAGTTAATGCAAGAACCGCCTCGATTCCTTCCACATGTTTTCTCTACAAAGTTGTTTATAGTCGGTTCGGATCGCACTAAATAAGTGAATAAGTTTGTTTACGTGATACACTGCCGGTCGGCGTGCCGTCAACTGCGATAAAAATAAAAATGTCTGTCCAAACTAACCATTTAGAGATAATCTATCGTGACTAATAACGGGCTTAGTGAAATACTTACCAGAATGCGGACCGGAATCGCGGGAAGAGGCACGATTGTACACTCCGCTATCACAGGACACATTTAAACTCCAGTTGTCGGCCTCGGCTTGATGCCGCTCGTCTTCCTCCAAGGCGCGGCTGTCTTCGTCCAGAGCCACTCGGACCTGATTCACTTCTTGCTCTATTTCGTCTAAGGTGGACTGTTTCCTTTCAGCGGTCTTGCCGATGTTTTCCAAATCCAGGAATGTGGCCTCGCCGACGCTGTCGTCCTTTGCACTCGGACTGTCCGACAGGCCGTTGACGATCGGCTGGCTACCTAAGGGGCAGTCTCCGAACGGCGGGGAGCTCAAGTCGGCGAAGGGATCTCTCTCGGGTTCCCCGTCGTAGGGGGCCCTGGGCGAGAGAGCAGCACCGGACTCGACGGATCGGCTCGGAAAACTACAGTCCGCTGGGCCGAACGCTTGGAAACTCTCTTGGCCCGGCTCCAAACTGCGAAATGAGAAAAGAAACGCGATTATGTAGAGCACAGGCGTTCGACAGAAAGAGACGGTTGCTGTTTTAGTTCACCTTCATAAATTTCGATGAATTATACTGCGAGTGATCTGCACGGGCGCCGATCTATCGATTTAAGGGAAGTTTGACAGCGTCGTCAATTCAATCTAAATATAAATGTACGCTGCGTTTGCGACCGATATCGATCATGCCGGTATCTAGATCCACGGTTACATTTAAGTATTTCATTTGTGAATCAATTATTTGTGGTCATAACGGGAAGATAATTAATGCGGGAATTTTATATGAAAGACTTTAAGAAATCCGATATACTATTTGTGAATATGGTGAGTTTGAGTTCGGTCGCAATTAATCGAATAACTCCAACGAAAATGCACATGCTATACTTAAAGCAATATAGACCAAACAGAAGTGAACACAAGCAATTAAGGGCACGAGAAGCTTAAAGCATCAGATAGTCCAGTCATAAAACATTGGATGCGTGCTGTGAAGCACAACAGAGCCAGAAATAGTGCTTGACCCAGTAACGACTGGAGCGCTTATTTCCGTCATCAACTTGCCGCTTTGTCTAGCAATACGAATAACAGAATCGATGTCAATCACTCAAGAGATAATGTAACGAGTAATGGAGTATTATCGTCACCTCACTATAGTCTCACAGATTACGAGTATATTCCTCTCGGCATGAGAGTGGGGAGTCTTAAGGCCATACCTACCATGCCGGCAGTTCTTAAGCGGAAGTCCTTTATCTTCAGATTGCACCATGAACGCATAAAATAATTTAACGTTGCCAACAATACTACAAGACACAAGTGAATAATGCGCCATGTGCATTTCAAACTTATTATTAGTAGTGTCGTTTTATTGATATTTATAGGCCATGGAGCATCTGGTTTCACCTTCTTCTGTGCCCTACTTCGAGTTCTGAGAAGGAAGTCGTACAGAAAAACTTGAGGTCCACACCCCAATGTGATCGAGCAGCAAAAGCGTATATTAAGTTTGTAATAAAATAATTGATCAAAGTTTTTTTTAAAACAACGGACATTAAGTTTATTGAAATAAAGAAAAAAACATTCGTGGCAATCAAAACACTATTAGTTGAACATATTATCGCTTTAGTAGGTAACACTGTATATTCACGAGCAGCAATTCAAAACAGAAATAACGGTTTATACGTTCACCCCTTGGAATTAAATGTCTAAATAAAATGGGCCGCATATTATTTGAGAATGTTATCTCTGGGAGAAATGAGGGTACTTAGGACCTCATTTCTGTGGAGCGTTATCTAGATAGCGCAACCTGAATTTTTGCACCGACATATTTATCAGTTGGCATTTCTGTAGTAATGAAAAAACAAGAATACACCCATTGTGTGAAACACGAGCAATTTTAATGGAATTCGTTGTTATTTTCTACTTACGTTTCATAAAGAGGCCACTCGAATATGAGACGGTACATTTCACGACACAATGCTTGCAAACATATTTAACTATAAGAACCCAGTCTGATATTTATTCTTACACTGTCTGTAGACTGAACATGATTCGAGGAAACTAAACCACGAACACTGATGTCAGATACAAGAGTGAGAATTAAGCTAATATGTGCGAGCATCCGGAGATTCTAATTTAAAAAATTACCATCCGATTTTATTATTTACTTTATCTTTGGATAAACTTGTCAACAAAATGTTTATCATGCGTCTAACTAGAAGCGCAATAATCGAAAACAATTTTATGGTGTATGGGATAGTTTGGCAACATATCCATCTGACTCATACAATACGTCCACAATAACAGTTGAGTTAAAAGTACTTGATGGAGTTCTATTATAAGTTATAGTAAAAGATACATTAAATTTACCAATTAGCTTCAAAAAGTATTAAACAACGGAAAGTGAGCCTATTGTAATGACTATTCACGTACAGTGGGTGCAACACCTACAAAACATTTGGTCACTGCCTACGCCACGCGCTTGCCCATCAAAATAATGGCGTCAAGCCAAGAATTGGCTTCCAACATCCAACTACTGCCGGTACAAAGCACAATCACCTTTGCACATGAAAAACATTGAGAATAGTAATCTATTGTTAATATTATCCGTGTAAAACCGAAGTAATGCATTCAGACGATTGTCATGGTTTCTTTAAGGAATGAGGAAACTTAACATTATTTTGCAAACGTTCTGAATTAAGATGTTACGGTGGTAGTACGAACGATGTACGTGCATCATCTAATATTAACGAAAATTTAAACGAAAAGGTCAAACAGGGCATTTATAAAAAAGCGTATTAAGAAAATGTAAAAAGAAAACTTACTTCGACGTTATCGATCTCATTTCGTCTATTGTAACTGGCTGAGTCTTGTAGCGTTCCTTATCCCGACTTTTGGATCTCAGTGTAGATGGCTGGTCTTTTAACAAAATCTCCTTAGTAAGAGCCTGTTCCATGCTCTTTATTCTTGAAGCAATCGATGGAAATGCTTTAGGTTCACCACCGTTTACAATTTTATCTTGATCGCACAATTCGCGGTGTCCGTTTTCACAGTTTTCATCCACTTTAACCCTACGGTTATTTAAAATTGAAAGCAATTCATCATTAACATCACACGCTAGGCTCATAGAACGTGGGTTCGCCTTTGGCCGAAGGTTCCTTCGACGGATCACAGCACTAGGGAAACTTTCTTCCGGCTCGGGCGCAAGATTCAAAACACGTCTCGGTCCAGCCGCCAACAGGTCGTTCGCGTCGCTACTGAAATTCGTCACACTAATGTTCGCATCGTTGTCCGCGCAGAATGAGAGACGTGGGCGCGGGGATTGGCTGCGTTCCCTAGTGAGACTGGAGCCTCTCTGCTTTAAAATAGGTTTTACCGTCGTCTCGCATTCGGAGCCAGAGTGGTCTGATGTCCGTGATCTGAGGAGCGAAGGTCTTCTTGAACTTCTGTCGTCTTCGCTCAAATCGAAACTAGAAGCATGCCCTTCATCACCGGAAAGTTTTTTGGACGACTTTAGAATTGTTTTTTTTGGGAGATCGAATTCGTAATCGTCGTGTTCTGTTGATTTCTTCTTAAGAATTGGTTTTGGTGTTTCGGATTGCAAAACATCATGGCACGGTCGTTCCTCAGAAAAACTTTTCTTTTTCAAAATCGGTCTAACTGTTTCTTTATCGTCATCAACAAGTTCAGCACCACCTGCAGCAGCAAGAAGCACAGCTTGGGCAATTGACACGTGGGATGATGTAGTACTACTACTGGAACTAGAGTTGGATTTACGCTTTAAAATACCATGTGGTTCAGGTGAACCATGAGATAAGTCATCGTGAGTATGGTCCTCTTCTCTACTCATTTTTCTTTTCAGTATACCTTGTATCTGACCATCTGGAGACCGATTTCTTACAACATCTTCCAATGATGACCTTCTATTTTTCAAAATAGGTTTATTAGTGTCCGATGAACCATCTTCAGCAAACGAAACTTCTGGGCTACAAGATCTCCTTCTAGCAACTTGTGATTCGTCAAGACTTCGACGTTTTTTAAGTATTCCCTGTCGTTGTCTGTTTCCGGAACGACAATTTCTTGGTTCAACGACGTTGGGAGAAAAAGTAACTGGAGGAGAAGCAATGGCATGATTTGGAGTGTTTGAAATGGCATTATCTTCATGAATTGATTTTCTCTTTAAGATTGACACAGGCGTATTAAAAGACGTCGACGAATTATCAATACGGCGGTTTTGACTAGACGCATCATTATTGAGATCAGAAAACATTGCACTTTGCTTTTCAAAGTCGATCAGTCTCTGAGCTGCCATGTCAATATCTTTTAATCTTTCTGTTATTCCTCTGTTTTGTATCTGTTTATCATTAAGCAGGCCATAATTGTAAGTATGGTTGTTATTCTTTTGTTCTGATTTAGAAGCAAAATAGGAGTCAAAACGGGGCTCAGAGGAATTTAAATTTAACTTATTACTATTTAAGTTATTCGACAATTTATTAACTCTATCTAATGTTTGTTTTGTTAACGCGGCTAAACTATCCATTTCTTGTGAAAGTCTAGAACTCCCATGAGATCGAACTGTTTCATGAATAGTAGACATTTTTGTAGTATCTTTAGAATTCTCAACTACTTCAGAATTAGAATCTAGTTTAGAATTTGCATGTAAATTATCACTCAATATAATTTTACGTGTAGGATTTTTATCATCATACGTATCTCTTGGAGAGTTGTCTAAACTAGTCAGTCTTTTCTTTAAATAATTATATTTTTCGTTAAGACTTTCACTATCCTTTTGAGCTCGATGTTTTTTATCATTACGATTACTTTCAGAATCACTTTTTGCTTTCTCGGGGCTTTTTCTAGTAAGTTGACCTTTCGATGAATCCAGTTTAAACTTGGAAGGAGAATCTAACTTGAAAGTATTATGTTTCGTTAAGTCCTGCTTAACGGGCGATGAAGATGAGCGAGTAGATTTCTCTGGACTCTTTTTGGAAAGGGGAATGCAGCTGGGTTTAGAGCCAGTTTCTAAGCTTCGTCGTTTTTCGTTGGTTTTCGTAAGTGAAGTAGCAGATAAAGACTTATCTGAACTAGGTTTAATTCCGTTTGTTAAACTAATGGTATTTTTAGGAGATATTCTGGAAGACGGCAGTGTGCTTTCAGTCTTGGAATGCGGTGCTTCGAGGGATCGGCGATTTCTTGTTTTAGCGACTGTCCCTGAAACAAAGAAAAACAAAATAAGTAAATGTGGTTGGTTCATATAGGTAACATGGTATTGTGAACGTTGGGCATTATTAGGCGGAAGAGGAAATGATTAACCCGCGCGTGCGCATTGTTTTATGCAAGTTCACTGACTGCGCAAGTGCTGATCGTTGTTATTTTGCGCGATATGGCGACCGATGCTATTGTTATACATTCTATACGTAACGCGTGGCGCATTGTGTAATTTGATCGTCACATGAACGATGGTAATATTGCAGTATCACTGTTCGCATGCAATAAGAAAGGATTACGAACAGGGTATTAGCAATAGCTATTTTCATCTCAGAGAAGTCGTACGATCTTTTCATAAAATCATTATTATATTACACATATTAAATTAACATCGAATATATTTATTAGATTTGACTTATAGTATGATTATTGTATGTATTTAACATACCCATGGAAGGTTTCACATGACGGTCATGATACCGTTCACAATTAATGAAAAAGTAAAGAACGACTAACTGAATGAAATTAAATTTTCACTTACAAAAACTCTCTCACTCTCAAAAGGGTGTCCATAATGTAAATAAAATATTTTTCGACCCGGTGGTTTGGATTTTTTTACCTAATGTAGCATGTGCTATCGGAACTCCCCAAGACTATGAAGAATGTAACCTCTTAAGGGGTAATTTTTTTTTATGGTTATAAGATAGCAAACGAGCATGCAGCTCCACCCATCCGCTGCCGCCCATGACATCTGTGACAA
>DWLO01004345.1:0-10072 GCA_018245335.1 Dalla quadristriga | reverse complement strand
TCAAAATCGCAATATCCTCAAACAGTTCATCCTCCACCAATGCTGCGCTTCTGGTACCATGTACATCAATCGCTGAACCTGACATGGTTTCAATAAAAATTAGTCAGGGCATACGATCATCGGTGACGGCACCTCCGTAACCTCATCCCGTATCCTCATCAATTTCTTACCCTCTACTGCTAATACGGAAGTTTTACTCCAACACATACATTGAAAAATTATGTACTTCAGGTTTTTTTAAATCTTTCAATAAACGTTCAATGAATTTTCAACGCCATCACTTACCACTGTGTCCAACGGCAGCGGTCTCCACTTGGATTTAGGGTGGGTATTAACTTTAATAACCTTCGCCTCTGGTTGTTCCTGCACCATAGAATGTAATACTTGACAAGCATGATGGTCGAATAGTCTCCCTCTTTCCCAAATAAAATTAACGCTCAAGTTATCAATTGTGTGGTTTACTGAAACAGTATCACATATGTCAGGAACAAAATATTTTAGGCACATCAATTACCTAAATAATAAATTCTTTTATTCTTCTTCTTTCTCCACATTTTATAATTTTTATTTGTACATATACATAGGGTTACCATATGTCTACTAGGAGGTGACTAAATATTGCTGGCATAACAAAGATTGTAATAATTTATACATATTATTATATTTTCCTTCTACATCCACAATAATGAAAACTCCATTTCATTGACAGGTCCTAATTCGTTTATTACTGATAGTGTGTTTTTTTTCAATATTATTCTTATATTTATTTGTGACAATATCACTTTGTCACATTCGTCACAAACGCCGTGTTTTGCCGCGTGTCAATTCACGGATAAGTTATAAATAGCGCGTCCCTTTGTGCTGTCAAAGTTTGTATGAATTTTGAGCACCGAATATCTCTTATTTATCTTTTCATGTGGCAACAATACCTATGCATGTACTATAACTTAAAAGTTGGCCGCTGCAGTACTTTGTACAGGATTTGTTATTTTATAATATAATGTATCTTATAAAAGTCACATTTCATTATTGCTTTATGTTTTACTTACCGGAAATTTTCCAAAAACATTCAGATACAAAGTTTTCTATGGCCCTGTATCGTTCCACAACGAATCCCATGGTCGGGAACTGACACGACCCATAACTAACCATTTTTCCGGTTAACTGGGCAGGGAAAACTTTTGTTAATCTCAGTGTTTGGAACCTTGTAAATGCAGCTCCTGAAATTAACAAATGCCGTAGCTTTGGATTATGTGCCATAATCAATTTAAAGATTGTTATATTCTATTCTATATTGTAAATATTTGTATATTTTGCCATTTAATATATTAAAAAAACGGTATGTTTAAGTAATTTGACACTACAATTTAATCAAAATTGAAGTAACTGGCTTTCATACTATTGGCGATCAACTTATTGTAACATCACAATCCATTGTAAGGCCACTATGGAAGACAGGTCTCTTCTCGGAATGAGAAGGGTTTAAGCCACACTGGCCAATTGGGAGGATGGTTAACTTCACACACCTTTGAGAACATTTAATCATGAACTGCTCAAAATGCAATAACTCCAAAAAGTCAAAGCTATCTTGGATTTAAACTCCTAACTTCCCATGTAAGAGGCCGAAAACTTAACCACTTGGCTATAACCTCTTCCATTCAAATTATTGCATATTTATATAATATTACAGGAGTATAGTCAATATAATCTTGTTATGATTTATAAAGACATTCCATAAATACTTTGTAAATATAACTGGTAGATTTCAGTGAGTACTAATAATTTCAATTTAAATAAACTGTAACCTTTTTTCTGTAAACTTTAAGTAACATAGTCACAGTTTTAAATTCATAAGATTTAGATGAGTTAGTTTATAAAATTACCTATCCTTAAATCTAATTCTTGCCTGACATCAACTGCATCACTGACGTTCTTATTGGGTTGCCCAAGATCCCTTAGAGCTCTTTGTATTGATGCAGATGTGATTTCTGAGAACTTAGCTCTGTATACTGTCAAGGTACTCTTCACTGCTGTGCACACATTTATAATTTCAAAACCAATATTTTCTCCTTCTCTATCACAATCAGTCCAAATGATAAGTCCTTGGCAGCCACGAACTTCCTTTTCCAATGTTTCCTAAAAAGCAAATATGAGATTAATGAGAAGAATATTATATATGACAATAACTTAATAATAGGTTAGCCATGGGAAAGGATCTACTTTAAAAGGGGATTAAAGGTAGTATGGGAAAACACTTGCCTTGATCTTCTCATAATTCTTGGGGCAATACTTAAAAACTTCAGCATCAAACAGTGACAGTGGACTGCATGATTGCCAGCCTTGGTATGATCTCACAAATTCCAGTGCAAGCAAGTGTCCAGATACAGAAGTCATTATCATTTGGCTTTTCTGACCAAACACCTCAGCCTCAAATTCATAAATCTTGTTATACTTGGATAATCCTTCACGCTGAAATTTAAAAATTTATTTATTTAAGATGACATGTCAAAAAAAATTTAAACATAGCATCCATTCCTCCCTTTCTCATCTCTTTTCCTTATCTTATTTACTTGAGGTCGGCAGATAAAATTTAATGACTGACCACTTTAATGCCTGATGCCAACCCTGCTTAAAAATGCATGGAGGATCAACCAAACCATTAGAACAATGTTACTTGAACATCGTCGGTGGTGGGGGTGCAAAGGGGAGTGCACAGAAACTATTGAACAGAATCTTTTTATTTTTGTGTGATGTTGATAACCGTGGGTATGGATACCATTGATATAGACAAAAATATTCAAAACTCTGAGGGGATAAAACGGCATGGAAATGTATAAGGAAAAACAAGGAATGTAAGGCGGAAACCGCTGGCAAAGTTTAGTATGGTAATTTCATAAATAATATAAAATGGGATGTCAAACGTGAAACTTACTCTATGAGAATTTCCTCTCGATAAATGCATTGCGATGTTTTTCGCAGCATCGTTCTTTTCAGCAACATTCAAATATCTCATTGTATCAGACTTGAAACGACCACATATGTATATTTGACTTGTTGAATGTGCATAAATATCTAAGTAAGAACTTAATCTCTTCCCATAAATAACAAGTTTACGTAAGACTATTCTCATATTAACTTCTTAGTATTCCATATTTAAAATAGACTAAGACTGGGCAACAATGAATAAAATTCATTAAATTTTTTAAGTTCTTTTTAACAGCAATAGTCAAGTAATATTCAATAAATGTTATTTTCCTTGCTTCTGTATTTATTGGATATACAACACACAACAACAAGGAATTAAATGTTAACCTAAAAGTACTCAAAAATAATTAATTTTACATTACAGTTGAATTGAATTTAATCAACCGCCCCAACATATATTATTTTTATACTCTTTGCACCCCAATATTCCCGTATAAACAATGTACGCTGTGTGTGCCACAATACCCCAAATCCCTTACGAACATATATGTATAAGGTTTATATATAAATCCCGATTTGATTATACTCTTTCTTTGATCCCGCCGCAACCGTACCTTCTATTGACATTGACATTGCCATTGACAATTCAACGCATTTATTTTTCGAATGGACAGTTGCTGTTGGCCTTACTGGCCTTTGCAGCGTCACCGAATAGAGTAGTGGACTAGAAAACATACAAAATTGCTATGAAGAATCTGTGTACGTACTTATCTGTAGATCCTTGGTTATGCTCGTGTATAGATAGCCTTTATGTAGTTTAGACTTCAGCCGCTAGGTGTTGCCAGCCAGTGTGCGAGTCTCAGAACAATACTCTGTGTATTGTATTTATATTGAAACCGGAATAAAAAATGATCTTAATTTATTTGTCTCACTTTGACTAATGGAGCTATTATACTGTTAAAGAAGAACACGAACACAGAAGAAAAACAAAAATATTTTGGACAACATTACATGTGGCGTACTTTTTTCCAATAAATGTTACTTTTTTGTTTTGGCAATCCAGAGTAACTCTTGACTAGATTCAACTAGCAACACTGGGTATAATCTTTCAAACGCAAGTCAAACGGATATGTTATTATATACATTTTATTCACATTGGTATTTTAATTTATTATGCAATTTCATGTGAAAATATTTCTTCCATTATTTCATAATTCCCAACAATGTTATTCAACTTTGCAATGTACGCATAACACAACCATTTACATCTCAACACAACACTCGCGCTGAAACGCAAATAAAGGACTATGGTGAAACAATAAATATTTATTATTAAAGTGATTCACAATCTCAGAATACAGTGTATATTCTGAGTTCACAATCAACAAAAACAAAGCAAACAAGAATAATGCTGAAGCCAAGCTCTTTTGTTCGCAGAGAGCTTAACTTTACAAAAATGTGTTTTTTAGTTAATTGTCTGAAAAGATTCAAAAGTTCGCAACAATGGCTTGTTCGACAAAATGCGGATCCTTATGTAGAGAGGGCAAGAATATATAATTACAGGTTTGTCTTCTTTTATTATAACATTCTGATTAGTTATTTAGTTGATATAAAATGAACTTTTGAAGTATTTGAATGACATTTTCATATTCAAGTAAAATTGCGATAATTGTTTCTTGTTGTCCTCGTTTTCGACAACCTGAGTTGCCGGATTGAAATTGCCGTCTTATTTATTCCAGATGCCGAAGCGCATTCAAACTGCTTGAGGTGAATGATAAAACAAACATTTTAACTCCGGGATTGACTGTAGTTGACCTTGGAGCCTCACCTGGCTCATGGACTCAAGTGGCAGTGCAGAAAACGAATGCAGATGGGGCTGACAAGACAAAACCCAAGGGAACTGTGTTGTCTATAGATAAATTGCAAATTTTTCCAATTCAGGTATGCAAATAAAAGTGTAAAAATATGACATTACATTGTATTGACATCCCCCTATCATAGTTAGATAGGTGGTGTAATAGTATCCTATTGGCCAAGCAAACTGTTTACTGGTTTGAGTCCAGGTGGCATAATAAATGTCTGGTTTTGGGATCCTTACTCTTAGAATCTCAGACATTATTCAAAAACTTCATGAACTTGGCACAAATTTTTAATTGTTATACCTAGTAAAGTCTCGGTAGAAAATTAAATGTATTAGGGTATAATGTCTTTTAAACAGTGCCTTAAACCTGTTAATTAATTTGTAATCATTTCAAAAGAATAATTTTAAAAAACAAAATAAGAACAGCAATTACTCAACTTTAAATGAAAATAATTTTGGGTTGTAACATAGGGGATAAATTGTAAATGGAACTATAGAGGAAGGAGCACTACAAATATTATAAATGAGAAAGTGCATTAGTTGGTTTGTTCTTCATTTACACTGCAGCAAAGCAACTGGTTGACATAATTTTAGGCATAGTGATAATAATTATAGATCATAGAGGCCGGAGAGAGACAAAAGTTTATTTTGTCCCTGATAAATGCATGATTCCTGTAAGTGTGATGTCTGCACAGGATTAAAATGAGCATGTTGGTATTAATGATAATCTATACACATTACGATAGTAACACCATTAAAAATTCTTTCCAGGGAGCAACTATCATGAGCAATATGGACTTCTCAACAATTGAAGCACATGATAAAGTTGTGGAAGCCCTTGATGGGACAAAAGTGGATTTAGTTCTCTCCGACATGGCACCAAGTGCAACTGGAGTTAGAGAATTAGACAAGGATAGAATAATAGGCTTATGTTATATGGCAATTAGGTTTGCTGCTCTAGTCACTAGGATTGATGGAAACTTACTAATCAAAGTTTGGGATGGCAAAGAAGTACCAATTTTAGAAATGGATTTAGAAAGATTTTACAAAAATATCAAGATTTTGAAACCACAAGCAAGCAGATCAGAATCTTCAGAAAAGTTCCTACTTGCTAGAGGGTTCAGAGGTATTCAGAGACCATTGGCAAATGGCCGTTGGGGATAAACTTATTGTTAATATATCCATTTGAAGTTTGTGTTGATAAGACAGTCTACTTGTGATTATGGTAATATTATCATTGTTGCATGTTATATTACATACCAGTACTTGACATATTTTCCAGACCTATGTATATCTGCTTATTCTTTATAACTTTTAACAATGAATCAATTGACTGACCGTTCATTATTCAGTTAGTACACTGAATCAATTAATCAAATTATTTATTTCGTTTTAAGGTACAAGCAGCTGAAGCAGCACACTGAAAAATTTCATTAAACATTAATGAATAAGTAATAATTAAATTGCTTTACATTAAATAACTTTAAAATTTGTTACCGCTTTTATAATCAGTAACTCATTCTATCTTTGTTCACATACAGGGTGAATTTATCATATGGGTGTGGTAGCTCAAATCCGAAACTACGAGGATTAACGAGAAATGCTAAAAGTGAACAATTGCAGGACATAATAATTTTTGACTAATCAATTTTGTTACGTATACGTATCTTTTTATTAGAGAATATAAAGTGATTTATTGTTGTAAGCTACATTGTATAAGTTGTTTAAGCTAGAGTGTACTTAATATAAACACCGATTTATCTTTGATTGGGTATTTCCTAAGTGGACTGGCAATCTACTAATGATTTCATTTTGATGATAACCTATTTTTAGTTAACAAGTCTTCCACCAGTGGTACCTACTAGTATTAAATAACTAAGTAATTAAATAATAGTCATTTATCTTAAGTATAAACCTGTACCTACCTATATTTTGTGAGTAAATATAGTGGAAATAAATAGCGAATACTAAATAATTCATTCTTTATTTTAATTTTCACCTATATCCAGAGCAACCAATGGCGCGGTACGGAGCATTGAGGTATTTCATTAGAGTGCAATGGTGCTGTAGGTAAGAAGATCAAAACAGGAAAGTATTCCAAATGTTCTAGTATCTAGCCAAAGATATCTAGTACTAGTACCAATTAGGATAGAATTTAATAACTATGATATGGTGTAGGAAATAAAAACCCAATATGTAAAATAAATATAATTTATTTAAGAATAAAATTTCAATAGTAGGATTTATTATTCACTATGTGCGCAACGCCAACGCTGCGTAGCGTTCATAGCTCTAGTGGACGTCACACAGAAGTAAAGTAAGCAGTAAAATTAAGATAATTTTTGTTTACAAAAATTAGGCTTGATTTGCATTTTATTAAATCTTACTACATTCATTTGTAGCTAAACTTTCCCAACCGGTATTATTCTTTAAAGCAAAAAGGTACCGTTGTGGTCTACCGTGGTCGTTCCGACTCGGAACAAGCACAATGAATAATTTTTAATGTCAATCATGTCACAATTCGTTCCCTAGGCCCAGAAGAGGCGGAGCATAGAAGTAGGTAGATATCAAATAGACAGATAGAAAATACTTGAACTTCACCCCTATGCGATCCTATCCTTATACAATGTGAACAGCGGTTGAAAAATGTAGCCTATCTATAATTTGATTTAAATATCAATAAAAAATTAAGTTTCTTTTTATTTTAGTACCATTATACAGACGAATAATAATTAGTTTAAAAGCGAATGTCAAATGTATATTTCTCAGAATATTTTACTCGCAACATTTGATATACATAGGTAGCTGTAGGTAGGGACTAAATGTGCATAAGGAATTTACTACACAGATAACCTACAGTTGTATAGAGAGAGAGGAGTTAAGTTTCAGAATACACATACCTACTATAATAGACATATTGGAAAAGTTTCAAGCTGTGCTTGATACAACTTGACTCATTTATTGAGTAATCTAGGTAGGTAGGTAGGTACGCACTTGAGAAGACCTTCGTTTTATTTACTTCATTTCATTTTGATTTAACACTTGCAGTGCTTACAGCTTATGCCAAAGCGCACTGCAAGTTAAAGAGTTAGACACAATGCTAATCATTAACAATTTAAAACTACAATTAATTACGATTAGGTACCTACCTACAATTAATTAAAATTACTTGGGGACCTATCAGGAGATTTGTTTATTTGATTCTCCCAGTGTCCCAAGATATTATTTATACCGATAGATAGACGGTTTAGTTATATAACTGAATGAATCCAAAATCTTTGACTTTACTAACGAAGGTAGTAACGGTCGAACATCAACCTTCTTGAAGAACTTAATAGGCTATATAACCTGACTGCGGTTTGAGCGTGTGGACACCCCCCTGACTGTGGGCGTGCCCGACTTTATATAGGCTTGAGATCCTTATTAAGATATAGTCGGATTATTAATTCACTGTTGTAAACTGACGTTTACAGTGTTTTTAATTCTATATTCAGACGTAAAACAAGTGTAACAACTGTACCACATTAATGACGAATGAGTTCGTTCTAGCATAGCGTTGCAAAGGGGTCATATTAGTAAAGATCTCGTTAAATTTGATCGCCTATACCTACTGAGAAATGAACCATGTACCAAGCCTAGTAGGTACTTAATTAATCTAAAATCTAAGCTTTCTAATCATGAAATTATTATAATTATATTAGTATTTTATTATTGGTACTTTTAAAAGTTATTACGTTATAGCCGCCAATTATTACGTGCTTTGTATATATTATGAAACTACAGGAATTATATTTCACATAAATGGGTTTGTTTGGTTTATATCGTCATAGCTTGATGTTGATGATATAGCTGTCTGTAATAACACTGATAAATATCAGTCTATGATCGCATTTATAACATGATCTAGATCGCACATTTTATTTTTGATGAATCGACTGAATTAAACCTACTGGCTTAGATATCTAAGCCTACTAGTGAACTGAATATGACTTTTACATGAAAAGTGGCAACATTATTTTTAAAAATGACATTAGTACTTTAGGATCTGTCAGTTTACTCCAGTGAATAGGGTATATGCATGTTTTTTTTTTAAATTTTGGAATTCTCTAAAAAAATTAGGTACATCTTACGGAGGGGCCACAAAGGCGCGCGTCGAGGCGCCACGGTAGTAATGCGTAAGCGATCCCGTGGCGTCTCTGTCAGACGTTGATGGTGCTGCTGGTTATTAGTGGGTATTCCGGCATGCCGGCGAGTCCCACATACCCGCTCAGCCCCTGAAAGGTTGAGTGGGATGCGTAAATGCATTTCCCAGCTTAAAAAAAAAACATGTATAAAACAACTAAAAAAAAAACGATTATACAAAAATATTGTACAATTTACAGTCGCTACATAAATAAGCGACGAAAAACACAAACGCATTGTACCAGTAAGTAGGAATTGGAGCACCCGCCGCGAGTAAATCTCCGAAAGTTACGAAGCGGAACACTTCGCTATAAATGGTCTAAACTTCCCGGCGAAGCTTAAAACTTTCCAAGTGAACAAAAGAAAAACATTGCCTGAAAAATGCACTCTGTCCGTTAAATTAAAGTTAGAGAATAATTTCACAAGAAACACCGGTTTTGAAGATCCGTTTCGAAGGGGCGTTATGTTTACTTCAAGGCCGTCTGCCCGTTCGCGGTCACAGCTTAAGGCTCGGAATACATGGTCAGGAAATATTCCTGACCCGCTAAAGAGAAACCCTAATTCACGTCGCTCAAACAAACTCATGTGATTCGGGGATGTCTAATCCCAATTTTTGTCCTGAAGCAGTTCTGGTTGGTTGGTTTTTGTTTTCCTGATCTTGTATTCCACGCTTATAGCATTATATCAGGTGATGATTTATTATGTTTTCAGTTAAATCTGCGTGTCGAGATGAACGCGTTTAAACACTAGCTACGCGAATGTTACAAATGCTCGTCTCTTAAATAATTAGATTAAGACAGGACGTCACAAACTTAGACGTAGAACAAAATAAGACGTAGGAGAAGCGTGCTCTTCTAACTTTTCAGAAGTAATATATCGCACCCTTAATGATATACTGGCTTAATTCGACTCGGTGGCGCGTTGGTCAGTGGCCCTGACTGACGAGCCGTGGGTCTCGGGTTCGATCCCGGCCGGGGCAGACATTTATTTGGCAGAGAAATGTTTGTACTCGGGTCTTGGACGTTAAGTTGTGTTCTGTTTTCTGTGTGTGTCTGCCACCCGCAACACAGGGAATCCTAGTGCGGGGGTGTGAGTGTGAAAGCG
>DWLO01004344.1:0-10073 GCA_018245335.1 Dalla quadristriga | reverse complement strand
CCCCTAATCGAAATTTTGAAAAAATATTAAATGTACAGAATAAGTGCCCTTTGAGTTTTATTATAGTATATAGATATCGAAACCTAAATGATAGATACACATACCTACTGTGTTAGACATTGATTAATCTACGATACCTACAAGGAAATTGTTTACTGCTAACTCAAGAATGGAAAAATTTTCATAGCTCAACTATGCAAGTTCAAAGAACAAACACGAGTCTCTATTAATCAACCAGCTAGAGAGTAAACAGAAGCGATCAGTCGATGAGGTTAATGCATTAGGTTTTAAGGGGGCAATTAGAGTTATGACGCTGTGTTCAATCCGTATTTACAACGCCGCGGCAGCGGACAGTCGTAAATGTGACTGACAGGGAAGTCGCGATCATGGCCCATTGTTTCGCCTTGCCTTGCCTTGAACACGCACTGACTGTTCATTAATTTCGGACCTGTCGGCAATTCTCATTCCGAATTCGACTGCCGAAGCAGTAAGGTCCGAAGATCGACGACCAGAAATCACACAATCCTAGTATTCTTAAGCTCGTACTCTCAGCAATCGTGCCGTCGATCTTTTAATTACTCGCAGAATCATCCCTCGCAGCTATTACTCGTGTCAACTGAATTCTTTTAATTAAAGTTCGTGGCAAGTCGGTATCGTGACCCGACGCTCGAACAATTACCCTGATACTGATCTGTACCTACTATTTCGCGACGAGTCTTAATGACTCCATTCCTTCGGAACCCTGCAATGTGAACGGGAAGTTGGGAAATGAATTGAGATAGTGGTGGACGGCGGTCGACTGTGTTCGGAAACATGAGCCCGGTGTACACGATACAGAAAATTCGACTCAGAAACAGCGTGAGACCTGTAACTGTAAGTAATATTTTGTTACTACTTAATTGCTCGTTTGCAGATATTACGTTCGAACCGTAACTGTTCAACCAAGTTAATCAACATCAGGAGCCATTCCGTGCGTTAAGTACGTATGTAAATCAGACAATCCATGTCAGTGTCGGCATATAATAGCAGTCGTGAAGCTCTGGGTTGACCTCTAGTCGGCACTGGAGCACCGTGTTGGAGTAGGCTCCAGGTCTATATGGATGGTAAGGTTACCATCTATCTAAGGCTATTTAATTGCGCATTCACAAGATATTTATTTTAAAGTTAAAACTAAAAGGCGACTTTTATTTTTAGTAACGGGGGGAAAATCTTCAAAAGATACCCGATCTCTAAGGGGAAGAGAACCGGTTATGTGAGATTTTTACTAACTAAAACCCCCTCGACAGCCATCCAGCGCATGTAGGTAGACTCCGGGATCTCATTTAGAACACACCGGTGCCTTCCCTGCGCAGTGCCCAAAGGGCCCGTTCCGGGGGACACCTAGTCCCCCACCTCTCTTGTCTTATGAGGCACGGCAGCCTGTGGCTATAATAGCCTGCCGTCTTCCCGGAGCCGCTAAAAGGGGAGACGGATCAGAACCTGACCGCTTGACGACTCCAAAAAGCGCTGACCTCGGTTTTCCCGTCAACGATTAGGTTAATTAAGCACTTATGTACTTACTAAGTGCTCATCACCAATCCGCCGCACCTTCTTTAGCTGACTAAACATGTGCAATTCTACTTCAACCACCCGATACGAGTATGTTTAACACCATACCAATAATGGATTACTGGTATCATACACTACTATCGTGTAATTAGTCTAATGTTAGGGATTTTTGCCATCATTAAAAGCTCTATCCAAGGGTTTTTAATTTTCTTTCGCCTGCTTCAAACGGCCTTAAGTCTTCCCCCCTTATTGGATCGTTTTCCACTACAAACAACTCCACGCGTTACAATTACCTACAACATGTTTCCGGCCTGTGACTTGTGTGACCGACCCCTCACACTTAAGGGTTAATTGATTTGTTACCTAATTCTAGCATTAAAAAAATGTTAGTGTTCTTCACTTTGCAAAATATTTAAATAGTAGAACATAATTTTACTATATCCGTGAAGATGATGTTACAAAAAAGAAGCGCGTGATAATTTTTTTTTTTTTTTTATATGCGATAGAAAAACATACACGGTTTACATAATTGAAGCGGTTGGCTGCAAACTGTAGTGGCCCACTCCAGGGGTCCCTCCTCCCACCTAAGTACTGCAAAATAGACATCAGAGAGTTTCCTAGAACATTATATGTGGTACAATGGCAGCATATACAATACTTGACGAAAAAGGGCGCACTCAGCATTTGCCGCGGTAAACCTCAGCCACTGGTTTTCAGTGCGACCTACTTTGTCGCGCAGTTCGGACTTCTTCGTGTACATAATTACTAACACCCAGCCATCTATAAAACGATGTAATACTTACGATAAACTTACTAGTATAGCGTCGACTTGGAGTGTGCACCTTTCCAGCATCTCCAAAGAGTAAAAACTTCGTTATCCGTGCGCTGTGGTGTACAGATTTGGTGGTTACGGAAGTCACGTCACGATGGTCATAAGTATGTATGTGTATTTTATTGAATCACGTACAATCTGGCGATCTATGTCATGGTACCAGTAGTGCAGCAATAGTGGAGAATGCCTGTCTCACACGTGTCATATCGCGTATATTACCTTAAACCTTCATTGTTAATAGTTTTACCTCCTGCACGTGTACACACTGATACACACTTCTGTTTTTTTAGTCCGTCTGCTTAGCAACTTTTCAAGGTCCTGGTCTTGTCTCAAAAAGACTCAAAGGAGGTAATTATATTTTTGCAAACTGTACACAAAATATCTATTTACGAATAAGTGAATACCTAATAAATCATAAATACATTGTGTAAAATCGTAACTTCATAGTAATATACATGACATTCTGTAATTTTAAACTTGGTAATAATCGAGTGAACAGAGATGGTCCGAGGGCCAATCGATACTTCGTGCAAATAAGACCGACAAACGAACGTAGGTATGAGTTAATTATTGCGCCCTTTATGACTTCAGCAAATGAAGGGTGACCTCGAATATCGCAACTAGTGTCTAGCGTATGAAAATGGCGAGTAGGCTATATCCCCCCCCCCCTCGGTTACAAAGCGTATTGCCACAAAATGCCCACTCCAAACGGATTCATTTTTTTTTATTTCTATCCTGTTGTCCGATACGTGTCGGAGACGATGGGCGACGTTTTTTAGCTAAGCATGGCAAGTAATTTTTTTGTTTTTTTACCTCTCTCTTTTGGGTGGATTTGTGTACAGTTATTTTTATTGCACTGTGACACAGATGGTTTGCGCGGTATATATAATCTTATAAGATACGTAGATATGTAGATACAAAGACGGTACCTACTAATTTGTAAGGCAATACAGACATAATTATATTTCCTTACCTTATAGAAGGTACCTAAAAAGTTGTATGTTTTTACTACGTTTTCTTTTATATTTTATATAATAGTTACAGTATATTATATAATATATTTTTATATTCAAGGATCACCTTGTAGGCGATAGAGTCAACATCGCGGCAGTAGAAAACAAAACAAATTTGAACTTTAATGGCGTTGCTCAGCGTATTAAATTTCAAATTTGCATGAAAGATCAGATGAATGCGATACCAAGAATCGCTTTGCGTTACTCGATTCGGCAGCGGAACACAACTGCTGAGAAATAATTATTCCACGGCCGAAATAGGTTCGGTGGTGGTTGCGCCTCGCGCGAACCCTATACAGGTTCTACCACCTTGATTGCTTCCATTTTTTATACTTTTATCTATTCTTCCATTCCAGTTACTATCATGTATTTGTGTTTAAAACTTGATACGCATAAACGTAAAAGAGTAAGTCAGGACCCCGTGGCCGAATCCTAACCTCTCAGCTACTACCTCTTATTTTATTACATCCATCTCCACCCATAATCCCCATCGATAGAGATCTACTGCAGAACATAGGACTTCCCGTAACTGAAGCAGCTCCGACCCCAATTCTGAGCTGGATGCTCTGAATCCAACGGTTTCCCGCTGTCTTCTTGAAGGCTTCAGTGTCTTAGTCGAGGGGTGCACATTCCATTGGAACGGCTTACCCATCTCACTTGCCCCACACAAGACAGTCAGTCAAACATAAATGTTGACCTTCCAACGAGTCCTTCAAACAGTTGGAAGGTCAATTTGAAAATCGCACGACTACGCCCATTTAAAACCATTGAGCGTAATTATTGCACTCTCAGCATTTGCTTTACAGTCCTACAGCTTGATTTTCACGATAATTGCACGCAACAGCGGACCATGATAATTGACCACCGCTAATGAGCCACTTTCTAAACACGACGCTAGCTCAATTGTGTACCTTCGTAATATCAAGTTTGTAAGTATAGAGAACGCGCCTGGCACTGATGTCATTATTGTGAGTATTTGCATTTTTATTGCCGGTTTATAGGTGGAAATACAAAATCGGAATGATTTATTTTAATACGTCATAGGATGTCAGAGAATGATTGTCATTTAATATCTAGTACCGCGTGTGGTCTAAATTCGACCATTGTGTCAGTAAAGTAAATTCAGATGCGAAATGTTTTAAATTACAAACTGCACTGTAAAGTCATCAAACCACGATCATAGTTATCAAAATTAATTGGAACTACATTAAAATTCGCAGGCGAAATAATATTACATTTTTAAAGCTAAAATAAGCAAGCGATTGACCGTGACCACACAGAAGTCTATGAGGAGGCACGCTTGCTTAGAAAAAGCACATTCACTCTAGCGAGGAACGATGACGAAACGCTTAGTACGTTTCACTTACAAAGATTTAACGACAAAATTTTCTGTTTAAAGATTAATCAAAATCCAATAGATTAGCAACGTTTTTAGATTTCCTTTTTACGGACTATTATGACAAATGACAACTCAACTCCCACGCGAATCCTTGTGAAATTTAGAAAGTCAAATCTCGCATAACAACAAGAGTTATTTAATGAATGATCATTGGTAGCGAGACGGCGTAAGATTACGCAAAATTTCGATGTTATTTCATCCGTCTATCAGGGGAAAGACCTGGGACTCTATTTTTGAATCGCTCGTTAGATATTGTATTGTCGCATGCGTATTATGTCATAGTCGACTTCCAATCGATAAATTTCTTTCAAACACAATATAAAAAAACGATTCTAGAAACTTAATAATAGTATAGTAATCCGACTTGTACGAGGTGCATTATAAATTCATAGCTCGTACATCAGTTGACACCATGCGTTACAGCGTACGTAGCTACTCGTACCTGCCGACTCTCCAATGGCAACAACAGGAACGGTTTCGTAACGAGGAAAACACCCATGTCCCTTGTAAATGAGGAAGCTATTTTTAAATTGCATCGTGAAATGAATAAATTGCTAATGTAAGTAGCCAAATTCATTTTACTAGCAGGACCTCGTCTGTCTTTATTGTGGTTATAGATATCCTACTACCACTGTAACACCTTTTTTATGAGATGAGAGTGGCAAACACGCATGCAGTCCCATGATCCACTGCCGCCCATGATATTCGTGACAAACCTCGAACAGGATTATTTTATGGGAGTGTTATTGTAGGTTAGTCCAAATAGTATTACGAGTTATAGTAGGAAATATTAGTTGGTTAATATTCGTTAGTAGTAGGTACCATGGGAGTTAGAACTGATAGTGTATATTATTCCTGTTAGTACGTTTATGTTATAGTTCAGTTAGAAATCGTTAGTATTAACACCCATTCGAAGCTGGTCACAGATGTGTTGCTACTCCTGAGGTCTGAGGTGGTCGCCTCTTGTAGTATAAGCGTACCTGCTAAGGCACTTAAGTGTTACCGGCGACCTCTGAATGCGAATGCTTTATCTGTGCCGACACCTCTCCGGCACAGATAAACAATTCGAAAGACCTTTTACTTTCAGATCTGTGGATTTTGTTATTGAATAAAATAAAGTAAGTTAAATAAATAAAATGAATCCGCCGGCCGGACATCAAACCCGGGACCCACAGCGCGTCTGTCAGTGACACAGCTAACGAGCTGCCAACGCGCCGTAGCGCGCCGTAGAATTGCTTGTTCAGAGTTAGAGTCATTCATTAAGCGTCCATTATAAGTTTTTCCTTTTGTTCATTTTGACACAAAAGTACTTTCAATTTATTTGTTGGCGTATAAGAACGATAAAAAATAACAGCCAGACCGTGTGTAAGCTAACACGGTTTTCCACACACGGTTTTAAATTAAATTAGGACAGAATATTTTATAACTATCCAATGACCGCAACAATAAAATCCAAACAGCCGCTAAGCCATTATCTCAGGATAACTATTTTATTTCCCGTGATACTGTTGAGGATTAACATTAAAATTTACTAATACTGTCACAAAGCTCATTCGCTTGTTTCATCCCTCAGACGCAAAGTTGGCAGATACGGGAGTCGGATGATTTTATATCCAAAATTTGGTATCTGTAGGTATACTCGTATCTAAACTGTGAATACTCAGATCAGCGTAGGTTTGTCTCAATAAAACTAACAGAACGTTGTAATTTTAGTTTTGATATACCTATAAATAGTTCACATACATAAGGGTAAATTTTTACGTGAACAGTGTGTAGAAATACCAACGAATTTTATTTTTCAGTAAAGACAACTTACGATGTCTTCGACGTGACATAGGTACTTATACTGTGCCTGCATCTTGCGATTTAGGCGTATAGATCTAAAGCCCATGACCAAAATCACTCATTTACGATGATCCTGAACTAGGTAGGCAGTGACGGACAGAAGTATCTGATTTTCGTGTTGCTTGAGTTATTGTTGTGAGATCTGGGGGTTGATGGATGGATGGAAGTAGATATATTATGGTCATTTTATTAAAAAAAAATTGAATTTTACACTATTAGTGCGTAGCATGTAGCTTAAGCGCATTTTCAAAAATGTCACCAAATTTTAAACCTGGACCTTAAACCTTAAACCTGGACATTTTTAAACCTGGCTGCTTTAAAGCAGCCAGGTTTAATTAATGTTTTAAACGATTTGTATGGCTGCCGGTATTCCAAAATACTGTTTTCGGACATGTCCATTGTTGTTTATTATTCCAAAAACGAAAAGAATTTTCACGAGTCATCTGACAAACGCTGTTTGTACCTATGACAAAAACTACTATTTACTTGTTACGCTCCTATCACTCGATTCACTATAGTCGTTCGAATATAAATTAGAAATTTAAAACTTTGTAGGCCTGGCCCACATTTTGTAGGTTATATTACATAAAAAATTAAAAAGTGTCTCTTAAGCAATGCTTACCTAATACCAAATTGGCCTGATATCAATTTTTCTAAATCTGGGCAAGTATGTTGTCATGTGCAATCGTTTTATATATTATGCTACGAGCATGTTAACGACCAGTATAATTTTATAAACATTTTCAAAACGATCTCAAAATAGACGATTCTTAGACATCTTACTGAAAAATAAATTTTTCACATCACCTGACCGAAATTCACTAGATACTCGAATGATAATTTTTTTTAATCACATTTTTTTTATCTTTTTTTTTTATCGCTCGCTTTCGGTAACTTAGATCTATCATTGATATCAAGGATACAGTTTTTAAAATTTGTTCACATTTTTGAAAATGCTGTTTGAAATGCGCTACGCGGAAAATTTCTGATATTGGTGTTTTTGGATTCAGGGTAATCATATCTATGTTTAATATGGATTTGGTCGTATTGCTATGTTTAAAAAATCTTCGGGATCCAGTAGAGTTTTGACATCGATACATAAACGTTGTAAGTAATAATAAAATTAAAGTCGCATTAGTTAGTTACCTAACCAGCTTATCTGTTTGATATTCTTTAAGTTCATTCTATGTCCATTATTTATTTTTTTAACTTTCTACAATAGCTCGGAAGGAGCAGAATATGCAGCAGAGTTAAAATGGTTTGAACCCACACACTGCTGAATCATACTGGTATGTGTTCGTAGCATACAGCGCATGTTTGCTTGCTGGATGATTAAAGATCTGCGCGGTTATGAGTCGTAAACATTTCACAATATGGAAGGAATTGAGAACGATAACTTTAAAGCTTCGCATGACGTTGATATATGGCATCTTACGAAAACGTCTATCAGCTCAACGCATACTCTGGACAGGGATATGCCCCTTTTAATTACCTATAACTTATATTATGTTTGATAAGTTGGGATTATGCTCGCGGAATTCAGAAATTAATGAATATAATTTCACGATCAAAACCGTGTTATAAGTTCTCCATTGTGTGTAGTGTGTATCTACCTACTGTGAAGTCTGCCAACCAGCACTTATCCCATCAGTCAGCGGTTTAAACTATAACTTAAAAGTTTTTCATCCTAATAGTAAACCCATGCGCTGTAGTGATACGGTGGAACACACTCCTCAAATTTAATTCCACAGTTTCAAACTCTACATATTAGGTATCTACTTACAAAATGTTTTATGTTATCTTTATCGGGAAAATTTTCAGTTGAATTTAGGTACTCGCCTATAATAAAAAAATTCTCACGCCAACGGAGGCGTTAAAATCTTCTCTCTAAAGAAAATAAATTGCAAATAATAATTTTTGTTTTAAGTTACCGCTGACGGAGGCCATATTTTATTTTTCACAATTGTTATACCCTTAGACGCTTTGACCATCAAGGCGGATCTAACGATACTTTATAAAATGAAATCCACCAAGCCATTCAGGCTATACAGCGTGGCAAAGTAGACATCCATACAAACATAACCCTCCATCTGACGCTGTCGGGTAAAAATAGAAATGTATTTATCTTATACTATAAATAGGGTGAACAAAGTTCAGGTGTCCTTATAAATGGTAGTAGACAAATCCCAAAATAAAAAATACTGTTGGGGTGGAATAGGTAAAAATTGTTATTCGAGGTTTTAGAATTTCTGATTTCTAATATGATCTCTGACGTTTGTGTGACGTGTACAGGGATGATGTTGACGTATGCATGCAGCATGAAGTGTGGTGTAGCGTAATCGAGTAAAACATACGTGTGTGTACTGTCTCTGGATATAAATATAATTTCTGCTGTTCTCGTTCAAACCCGTACAATACAATACAATACAAATATACTTTAAAGCACACCATAAAATAATACATCGAATTTAGAGGTAAAATACGTACGTTCGTACGTTATCGTGTTTATTCAATACGCAATACACGGAAAGGTTCTCAGGATCTATACATGTATCCATTTTCATCAATAGTAATCAGATAAACAAACTCCTTACGTCAACGGAGATAGGTTAAGTTGAACCTATAACTAGTTAGTTGATGTTTCATAGATCTTTAGAACGAAATAACTTATAATATCTAATGTTACGCAGCCGGTTCGAATATTCAAACGAATTAAAGTTTTTTCTCTCTCTCTAACATATCTGCATTGCCGTCATTCTATTTATCCATTTCTCAGTCGTATACCATCGTCCATTTTAAGAAACTATTAATAAGTACTATGTATCGTTTCTTTCTTCCTGATTTGATTTAATTGTTTTATATGGGCTAAACGTGTGATATCTTCTGTCCCGCCTCTCTTGGCTAACCTCGAGCTCGGCCACTCTGAACTTTTTCCATCCCTACGTAGCTTTGCTTTACTTATTTAGTTATGCGAGAAATTATATATGTATCATATACCTATTATGCATTGAATTGAATCGGTAGAATTCGGGTGTTGCGTCTAATGTCCGACGACTTTAAGGTATTTTGGTTATGGTTGTGGAAAGTACCTATAAGTACAACAAGGTGTCCTTTTTTTATGAGTATCAGATAGCAAACGAGCATGCAGCTCCACCCAACCGCTGCCGCCCATGACATCTGTGACAAACCTGGAATAGGACCGTAAAAGGAACTGGAGATGTTAGTCCCGTTAGTATGAGATGTTAATAGGAATTTAAGTTGGTCAGTATTCCTTAGTATAAGGACTATGGGAGAAAGGACTGTAAGTCTTGTTAGTCGTTGTTAGTAATAGTCCTGTTCGAAGCTGGTCACAGATGCGATGCTACCCTTGAGGACTAAGGTGGTCGCCTCTTGTATGAGTGTAGCCGGCATCCACACCTTTCCGACCGAAACACAA
>DWLO01004343.1:0-10074 GCA_018245335.1 Dalla quadristriga | reverse complement strand
GGTTTATAACTTCTGAAATTGCAATCTTATAACTACCGGAACGGCCTCGGTCGTGCTCATAAAACTTCGTCAATGAAAGAAAGAAAGGAACTTCATTTGCAAAATAAAATGCAGCTTAGAATACTTTTGGTACATAACACAATTGTTAGGCTAAACAAGAGTAGGACCGTGGAATTGCGTGACCACTCAACAAGGTCTGCACTCAGCTTCGTTACAGCTAGGTAGGTACCTACTTTAACACTGATTTTCAAAGCAGTCGTCCATCCAATTCCCGACACCTCCAGGCAGTTTTGACACAAACTGCATTGCTATGAACGATAACCTAATTAAATGTTATCATAATGATGTAAGAAGATATCAAAAATTCGATCTTACCTGAATATCCAATCCCATTTGTTTGCATTTGATTCTCCGAAGAATGTAACGCCACTGTTGGTTAATCTTCGCTGTGTTCATTTTGCTGTAGGCCTCCTCTTTGTCCAATTTTTTCTGAAAATGGTATCATACTTTTATATTAAATGTATGATGATGACATTCTCCGTGACTCAAATTATCTCTCTACCAAATTCCATCGGATCGGTTGTATGGTTTAGCCGTGCAAACGTATCAAACAAAAAACTAATTTTCGTATTTATAATAAGTATTAGAATAGCATAGAATACATATTTATTTCGTCAAAATAAAATACTGCAACAATACGTGTTTCCTGGAACATTATTAGTACATTTATAGGTACCAGGTAGGTATAATGTTCCAGGAAACACACGTATTGTAGAATATAGTACTGTAGAATACTTAACGCAAAAGGGCCGCACTCAGCATTAGCCACGGTAAACCATAGACTAAGAATATAACTACTAGGTACTAAGTATTATTAAAAAGATAAGATATTTCAGAATTAAAGCATTACCACAATGTTACGAATGAAATCATAACATTATGCCATTAACGTCCCAATCACATAGCGGTCCCAATACAGGACACGACGGGCTTCCTGTCGGATTATGAATATTTTCATCCCACATAATTGAGGAAGCCGGTACCTCAACCTACTTTTAATCAAACAGCAGTACCTTAATGAATCTGGCCACTAGCTCGCGTTTTCTTCTGCGAGCTTCTTCCTCTAGATCCGCGCGATGCTGTAGGTACCTGAAAGATAATTTGTACTAAGTAGGTTCTTAATTATCGACTTTTTTAAAGTACCTACAGCACTTAAAAAATTGTTTGAGATGAAACCTTTGAAGTCATAAGGTTATTGCTCTAAAGATAAAATGAAAGGAGCTTACCTCGCCCTCTCTTCGTCCGACATCCGTGCTAGCTTATTTACTTTGGTCTTCTTAGGCATTTTTAGGCGTGCTTAACCCAGGTAGTCAATCCGTCAGCTTCCTTAAAATTTTAGTCTGAAAAGTTATAAGATATTAAATAGACTTAATATAGGGCAAGTCCTTAAAAATATAAAATGGAGAGACGCACAACCTGCTACTTCGCACGGGGAAATTGTGATTGTATTGTAGTTATTGAACAAACTTTCAATTAATTACCGTATCGCAGCAACACGGTGCGGTGTTACCGTTTAATAAACCCTCCATCTGTGAAAAACGGTGGCATACCAAGTCGAAACATTTCGTCCTTCTACTCGGAGGGTCCAAGATTCGAGCCCCACGCACCTCTGACATTTCGAACGTCTTTAATCACGAACGAATTGTGCCTGCTATTATGTAGTTCATAATAACAATCATGATGTAATGTTTATCCGCAAACACTTCCATAATTTATTCTATCCAAATCCGTATAAGTAAATACATCAGTCTCATGGGAACTATTGCATAAATATATAGGCATAGTTTCCACAAATATACGTATTTAAAGTCGGTGACAAGTTTCATATATTTCGTCCGCCTCTCAATACCCCATCCGGGCAAAGATAAAATCCTGCATGCTAAATTGTGGTGGGCACGTCGTACAAACGAAAATTAATTCCTCCTGCAAAGGTGCCTGCAGCAGATAGATCGAGCCAGCCATAATCTAAAAAAATAGACTTGTCATATCTATGTTGCCATAACAACCAATACTGTAGTGTGTAACAGGAACTTTTAAGTGAAATCTTTTATAACTGACCCGTATAGTAAAGTTTATTACCAAGTTATACTGAACTTTATACGCTATTTTACGCTGTGTCCTTTACTGAGGGTTTACAACAATGGATATCCAGTCATCAGCGACATCGACCTACTCGGAGAGTTCCAAAACTGGCAGCAGCAAGTCGGCAGCGAGCGGTGACAACGATAGAGACGAAGACCTTACTAAGGATAATGGTAATGTAGATCTTATAGAAACGCTTATTTAAAGAACGGCGAGTGCTTAAATTTGCCGATCGGTTAAGATCTCGATTATAGATCGAAGCGGGATTATGATCGCTAGAGGCAACATTTTATGCGCGATTCCGTGCTTCGGATTAGGTAGTAAATAGGTCAGTGCAGATTATTATCGTTAAGTAGCATTCTGGGGCCTTGGTCAAAAACTTCTGAAACTAGGATTGACCATTAACCTCACCATTGGACCAATCCCAACTGAAGCAGAATGGTGGAATACGTCTCCTTATGGTGAGGAGACATGCCTACTCTGTATCTACGTGTTGTAGCTTGTAGCCAAATCTCCCTAGGCCAGTTACTAAGCTTACTCTACACTTAGTTGAGAAGCTATGCTTCCTAACTTTACTCTCACTATTTTCTAGCTGGTCATATAAATTCCAGCTGCGTCTCCTATTGACCTGGAATGCCACATCCAAGCTGAGCGAATCACAAAGATCCTCGACGAGGCGGTATACAAGACCAAGTTAGCGCTCTGTCTGCCCAACCTTGTGCAGGAGTATCGGACCCTCACCTCGATCCTGTCGTCTCAGCACATGGAAGACCTGATCTTCATATTCGAGCAGTACGACAATCCTCTGTTCTCTACCAGCTTGCTTAACATGGCTGCAATGGAAGATATTAAAGCTGTAAGTATAAAGCATGATGCCATTCATAGCCACGCAAACTGTGGCATAATGGTAATGGCAAGCTCTTGAAAGTATGCACCAATTACAATGTGGTTTATTTGTTCTAGAGCAAATTCATTGAAAGTTGGTTCTTAAGCAAACCGCATTGTACTCAGTTCACTCATTGAATTCTCCAAACTCAAAGTACGTTATTCATCTGGGCTTTTAAAAATGTAATACGCTCGCTATTGTTTTGTATTTTAGGGAGACGTGTCATTGAAGAATCGCCTGAATCCCGAGTTGGGACATTTGTTGTACATCATGAACAGCTACCCAGCACTTAAGCCTGTGGTCGAGGATATGGTGGTCGAGGTAACTAATTTATTTATTTTTAAACTTACTTGGATATCATGCACAGTTGAACAACCGTCGAAGCGCTACTGACCTGTAGGGTTAGTCTGTTTTTTTTCGTGACTGGTCTATGTGCTGTCTATCAAATGTGGAACTTTGGACGGATGTGGAAACTTGACATAGGAGTTAAGGCCTCTTGAATTCTATTTTGTGTGTGTACAACAGTTAAGCAAGCTGCCTTTTCTGCCTCATCTTCAACCATCAACTTCACCCCGCCTATAACTGGGTGATAAGTCTCACTTGTGAGAAATGTTATTTTGTTATGTACAAAATATTTCTTGATTATGAAACATAGCATTACTTTTCTTATATTTCAGATGAAATCCGAGTACGAGCGTGACGTAAGTCTTTTCATAATTACTTCATGAAATGACGCCAGTAGATTATAGATTTCGTTATGGCAAACCAAGACTAAGTATAGGTACGAGAAACGTAGTCGATTTGTATGGTCAGCATATAAAGCAAGGCAGGTTAACTATATTTTTTTGATAATTAAGCCTGACGAACAAACGGAGGGCTGACTTGATGGTACACTAGCAACATAAGGAGGGACGCCAATGCCCTGCCGGCCCTGAAGCAGAGCTCTATTTGCGTCTTTTAAGAACCCCACGTCATAGCCCACTGGGAAAACCTCAGAAGGAAATTCATCCCACAGTTTGGTTTGGTGCGTGGCAAAACTGATCGCGCGAACCGCCTCGCGGAATACCGCCACGATATCAGTTGGTGTGGATGAAACTTAAATCTTTGGCGAGAAATTTTATCTAATACTATCTGTTGCCCGCGACTTCGTCGGCGTTGAATTTATGTTATGCCAGCGCACATGCGTAAAGAAGTTCGATAGCGCTTTTTTTCTCCGACTTACTCCGGTTTCACTCGGGGAGGTCCGGATCCCGTGGATAAAAAGTAGCCAATGTTTGTAAGTAGCCAGACTTTCTACGTATAATGTACCTACATACAGATAATGTTATGCGATAAAAGGTAAACCGGCGAGCACCTGGTTGCAAAAAGAGAACACTAATTGAGGCTCGGAGAAAAGAGAAGAAAACTTCAGGCACCAAAATTTTCTTTGAAATGTTTTTCTTGAAATCAAACCTTGTACTGTAAATAAATAAATAATGTCTTGAAGTTCTATATTTTCTTGTCAACCATACTTTTTGATTTAACTGTAACTATAAATACAGCTTTGTCTTGTTTATTACCAAATAACTTATGTAACTTACTGAAGAAACAGAACTCGCCCAAAGGCTGTAAAAGTTTAAATTAAAACCTTAATGGTCCGATAAAATAATCCGAATAAAACTTCTAACCTGTTTTTATGCGTAAGTTACGTTGTTTACAAGTTGTGACGCTGATCGGTGTTGCTGTGTGTTGGAGGAAGCACCTATAGCAGAGGGTGTCGGAAGGATAATCTTCATTTCATTTTTATTTACTAGAAGAAGCGACAAAACCCCAGCTTGGATTATCTCTTGACGTTCGAGCGATTTCGCGAGCTGATGGTAAAGCAGATGGCAACCACCGCGGCTGAGGAGTTGTCTGCTAAACTCAACACCAGGAAACTGCAGGCGTCTAATGAAAAACTCATGAATACAATCAAAGGTAACCTACGACCTAAGTTTTTAAATTCGCTTCAGGACTATCATTTCAGGACTATCTTTGATGCAAGTGATATGTTATGATACCTATAGAAGTTTAAAAAAAAGTTAAGAATCGATTCTGAATCAAAAAATACGAATATTACTTATTTATAATACGTTCTTACAAACTAAATGTGTGTTACTCGTACTTTAAATACAAGCTGTTGTTTACTGTTATGCAGAATACACTGACACATTGAAGGATGAGAACGAGAAGTTCGAAGACACAATGAAGAAGAAAGCAGACACCATCGCCGGACTGGAGAAGGAGCTAGAGGTCCTCAACCACGACGCAGACGTCAAATTGCAGAAGAAAATGTAATTATTGTCTTAAACATACTATAATTTGATGAAAATTGCAGGTTTTGTAGAGGGTACGCTAACTTACCGTGTTCTGTTTAAATATCTCAAACGATTTTTTAGTTTTAGATCTTAGCGTTTGTACTCCAATGGCCACTTTTATAATAACTTTTCACACGCTTAACTAAATTTAAAGCGGACGTAGTCGCGACACTCGCGACCAATCCATAGTCATAAATATGAAGTTGGCTCTTCTTTCACGCCGCAAGGGAGCAACGCATCGTGGTTTTTTGCTTAGAGATAGTTTATGGGCCTGAGAGTGACATAGGCTACTTTTGCTCGAAAATATGCCCTCCTGTGTGTTGGTTATGTGAATTATGCGCGGGTAAAGTTTTGTCTATACAATACAGGTGGCATTTCTTCAAAGGTCATATTATTATAATAGGTACATGAAAACCTTTCTTACATACGTCCGTGCAGCACGACACACAAATTCGAATGAAAATTTACGGTTTTGTTTTATACGTGTGGATGGACCATCTGATCATAGGCTTATTAAATTGTAATTCTGATCAATAGTAAAGTTGTATCGCGCGGAAGGGGGTTTACATAAGGAATCGTCTTCCAGTCTGGACTCCGACCGTCAGATGGTGCTGGCGACTCGTGCGCACCTGGTCAAGGGCGAAATGCTCAAGGAGGAGGAAGTGGAGAGTCGGGAGGGCTACGAGAACGTCCTTCGCTCGCATCTGACTGATGAGAAGAACCAGAGGGCGCGCAGGTACCCTCGCATTTATAACCGGCTATGAACAAACGTGTTCTGGTTGGAAAAGTCTGGATGCTGGTTACACTTAGGTATAGAAGAGGCGACCCATGTCTTCAGCAACGCAACTGTGACCACCTAACGAATAGTACAAAATACTTAAGATTATTTATTTATTTATTAAATACTTGATTGTCACCTTTTCAAAGATACAACAATGGGCGGACTAAATGCCTTATGGTATTCTCTACCAGTCAACCCTGGGTACATGAGGAAAAGTTGTGGCAGGTGTAAACTCATACTAATATTATGTCGCTAAACTACGTAAATATAAACAACGTACATACATGCATACATACAAACCAAAGTACCTAAATCATCCGACAGGTGATGATGATAAGTACCTAATACTCACGGAGAAGTTTTTTAAAACTAGAACTCCCTACTCCCTCCTCAAACTAAAACTCCCTGTGTTGCGGGTGACGGACACACAGAGAACAACACAAAATATTTATCTGCCAAATAAATGTATGCCCCGGCCGGAGCTCAAACAGACACAAAGCTCGTCAGGTTCACTGACCAGCGCGCCGCAAATTCGTCGGATTCGAGAGTCGAAATTAAAAATGGTTTCATTTTCTTATGTTGGCAATATTGTTTTGTAGCTGGGAGTGGTTTTGGTTTTCTAAGCTTTACTTGTTTATAGGTTTAAGGTTGAAACGCAGCTGCTATCATGGCTGCAGAAGTACGATGCAGAGATGGGTGACAAGCAGCTGGAGTTGGACGAGTTCACTGAGAAGTATGAGGATGAACTAGCGAAATGCAAGGACTTGGAGGTCAGCTTTATCTACTAATATATACTAACGATTACTAACCGCGATTACCTTCTAATATTTACTAACAGGATTGACTTAAACTAAACAGTCCGATAGCCCTCGCTCCTACTACTAACGAATGTTAACCAACTAATATTCTATGAACACCTTATACTAACAAGGATAACTAACTAACTAATAGTCCCTCGCACAGTCTTGAGGTTTGTCACAGAAGTCGGTGAGCGGTCGGTGAGTCTCATAACATAAAAAAACGAAAATAAAAAACTAGAGACATCCCCTAAATAAATTACCAAAGTTAAATTATCAACAAAACCAATCATGATTCCAAGTTTCTTCAACTGTTCGCAGGCAAAACTAGAAGAGCAGGACAAGGAATACATCCCGCTGATGGCGGAGAGAGAGGAGGAATACCACGCGGAGATGCAAGAGAAGATGACCAAGTTCCTTTTGGAGCACGCGGCCAGGGTCATTCAGAATGCGTGGCGAGAGGTGCTCGCCAACCGCGCTGAGAAGAAACGGGTAAGCGCTGCTCTGAAGAAGAATTTGTAGTAGGGGGGTCGAGATGAACAGAACATTCCTTTATCGCCAGCGACGCATTGGCGACTCCTCTGGTGTTGCTAGTGTCCATAGGCGACGTCGACCACTTACCAGCAGGTGAACCGTCTGCTTGTTCGTTGAGCCTAAATTTATATTAAAAAAACTTAACAGTCGAGATTATATTAGAAAATAAAATATATTTGGTGAAATACGAGAGTAGTAGAAGTCGATATGTATTAGAAGAGATAAAATATTTTGTAAAGATGAAACGGAAAAGTAGAATAACTAGTTAGATAGGTAGAGGTAACTTTGAAATGTAGGAATATTAGTTAAATATGTAAAGCAGTTGTTATAGATATGTGATGATAAAAAATGCGTGGCATATGAAATGTAGTCGGGAGTAGTTTTTTCTTTTAAAGTTCTATGTGTATATTTGAATGTGGAAATTTGTATTAGAATGTAGAAATATTAAGCATAGATAATACGTGAAATATATTTTTAATGTTACGTTTTTTTTGCATGCAGCTAAAAGGAAAAGGTAAAAAGGGAAAGAAAAAGGCATAAAAATTATAAAATGTATGAAAAATAAATATTTGGACGACCTTTAACGGCTCAGATATGGATTTTTTACTTCTCATTGACAAATGAGACATTGACAGTTCTAGACATAGAACTGTACGCTCATCCATAACCTATGACCCTGTAGCTTACCTGATTGTGTCCCTTCCACACTTATGTCCTGTCCATTTTCCAACAACAATCAGAAGTCGGCAATCTTTATTTCAGCTGAAAAAATTACAAAAGAAAATGCAAGCAGCGGCAGCCGCGGCAGAGAAGAAAGGAGGCAAGAAATAAAGCTAAGTTGTGTTTATACGCGTTTTATTTACTATTTATTCATTACAAATGTTTTTAAGGTAATTTGGATAGATATTTATTTAATTTCGGAGTCGTTATTCCTTGTCTAATTGATTTGATAAGCGAATGTACGTAAGTAGGTACATGTTGATCTTATGTGAACTACTTACTTAATAAAAAAAATTCTTACGTGACAGAAAATAGTATTTCTCATGCCAATATGTACGGCTTATGAACTACAATTTCGAAAGCAGTTCTTAATAAACGTAAAATATTGTATTTACAACAAAAGTATATTCTAGTATCATCATCATCATCGCAACCCATCAAAGGCCCACTACTGAGCACGGTTCTGCCCTCAAGGTAAGAAGGGTAAGGCTATAGTTCACCACGCTGGTCAAGTGCGGATTGGCAGACTTCACACGCCTTTGAGAACAATATGAAAAACTCTTAGGCATGCAGGTTTCGTCACGATATTTTCCTTCACCGAAAACAGATGATATTCAATTACTTAAAGCGCACATAACTTAAAAAATTGATAGGCCTGGGACTTGAACCCCGGACACCCCGAGTAGGACACCGAAGTCTTAACCACTAAGGCTAAAATCGCTTATTCTTTATACACTGCATTTATTAGCTTTTATGTAGGTAAGTAGATTACCTACTATAAGTGTGTTTCAATCAAGCGAAACAATTATTTGCCAACAATATTTTCAATTTTACCTCGGTCATCTTGGACATACTTCAATATTTATCTACTACTGACCAATCATCAAGATACCACAACGATATAAATAAATATATAAAAGAGTTTGAAGTATGCAATGAGATTTCCATATATTGCTGCCATGACAGCTGCCAGGTCATTTTGTCATGTTGTTTTTCATTTTTATTTATTTATTTAAGTCAAAAATTATGCGTACAGTCTTCGGACCAGACATTATTATTATGTGAAATATTGTTGATTGCTAAAATAATATACCTAAATACTTAATAATAACATTGATAAACTGAACAATAAATATTCCCTAGCAACTTTTCCAAAATACTTATTAAGTAATTGCCATTAAATTAAATTTGCAAATACTTTTTAAGCACTTACACAATGTCAATTCAAGGCATTCAAGCAGTCTATATTTGAGCTAGGTACATTATACGGCAACAAAATTATTTTAACAATAATTATTTTAAATTATTTTATAAACTTCGGCGCGTAATATACAACTCGGTGCAATACTACTAAAACATAAAGCATAATTTTAGCAGCTCATTAATTACATAATACAATTTCCACAAAACCTAATTTTATTTACGGTATGGAAACGACGCTCCATAGCTTCTCTTCATCATCCAAGATCTTCAAGTGCCTGATCGCTTTGATGTCGATGAGTGTGTCTGAAGAGCTCTTGGTGGTCGGCACGAAGGAGATCGCGCGCCGCGCCCGCTCCCCGTTGCGAAGGACAGGGGTTAGGTCCTGAAACAGTAAAGGTGGAATTCGTTTTCTAGATCATTCCCATCGCGCTACATGTACGTACTATAAACCATCAGGACGACCTAAAATCCCTGGTTTAAGTAATTTTCCGTAAAAGTGCATAATAATTACTACTTAACCTTAAATATCCTTGACTTCTGAGATAAATTCCCTCTCTCTCTAACCAAAGAATGACTAACTCATCAATGTGTGTCGGGAAGTGGGTGAAAGAATTATACAATTACATCGTGGGTTAAAAGGCAATTACATTCCGCATCTATCTCGCTCCCACATTG
>DWLO01004342.1:0-10074 GCA_018245335.1 Dalla quadristriga | reverse complement strand
GAAATTTTGAAAAAATATTAAATGTACAGAATAAGTGCCCTTTGAGTTTTATTATAGTATAGAAGATAGATAGAAGAAAAGAAACACATACACATTACAAATCTGAATATTATACCATATAACTGGAACGTACCTAACTCACTTAAAATCGCTTATCATTTTAAAATTCGGTACCAACATATAACACTTTTTGCTATAGTGAGATAAAAGTGTGGTTACGACGATTTATAAAGTAAATACATTCTTATTTCAGATGAACCCACTATTAACTTTGGTCCTGACCTCTACAAAAAATTTCAAATCAATACATTAGCTACGTTACAATGTGAAGCTATTGGGTATCCGTTACCTACCATAGTTTGGATATTTGGTAATGAAAAGGGCCAAGAAAATCAGATACAGGTATTTTTTTTATTTTAATTTGTTAATCTATTGATTGATATTATATCATCATTATAATTTTTTGTATAAAAACGTTTTTATTCGCTGCAATGAGGAAAAAATCATGATCCGCGTTACGGAAGTGGTGTTTACGGAAGTGACGTCACCGATAATCATGAGAATGCCTTAATAATTTTTTATTTAACGTCCGTTCGAGTGATGTCATGGTACCAGGAGTGCAGCATTCGCATTAGTTGGCTAGATGACGTGCCGTCAGTGTCAACGATGATCGTATACCCAAATTACTCAAATGCATATAGATGCCATGTTGATTGTGCTGTTGGTTGTGGTTTTTATTGCGCCCATGATTTAACGGCTGACACGATTGACCACCACACGACTGACCACCGCAGTGATGTTGCAGGAATGTATACTTTTTAGGTTGACAGTGTCTAGGGCACCTTCTCCGTACAGGTCCGATTGTTAATTAAGGCGAGGCAGAGGGGATTGTTAATTTTGATTTATATTTTTATTTAATTTTTTATTTATAACCCATTCAAGTTTTACTTCTTGCGCGTGTACGCACTGATACAGGCATCCGTTTTTTGTTATTTGCAGGACCAAGAAACAGATATTCTAACAAGTATTAAGGTGATATCACGAGCACGAATACCTGTAAGGATCTCCGGAAACATAACTTGCCGAGCATTCAACATAATAGGAAGCGAAAAAGCGTCGAAGAGATTCCTTGTGTACGATGTGGCCAATGGCTTTGGAATAAAGCATAGTGATAGAACCTGGTTCTCGGAACGGCAAAAGATGCAGCTCACATGTTTAGCTTCAAAGTATGACTTTAAGAATCTCACTTGGCTCGGAAACAATGATGTGGAGTTATTTGATTACGGTATATCCACGTTTTCTAAAATTTTTAATTAAATCAAATAGTATCTATCTCTATTTAAAAGAAGAAAGAGTGACTTACATATTCAAACCGCTGGTGTAGAAACTTGAGTTTTTCCAGTTAGGGATTCTCTATTGCGTAGAGCTCCATTGCGTACATGCAAATAGTGCTTATCTACGTTGTATTAGAAACTCAAGTGCAAAATATCATGCTTTTAGACCCACCGGTTTAAGCTCTGCGATTTAAGAATCTTATTAAATAGAACACAATTTATTGCAGTTCACTATTCGGAGACTCAATTTTCACATATTGCGAACTTGGTAATAGACAGCATTTCATTGGATCAAGCAGGAAATTATACGTGTCAGGGAATAAAGATGGACGACTCTGAGGAAACTCAAACTATTACAATCACAATTGAAGGTAAAATACTGATCAGAGGTAACAAATAATATAATTATGATACATTTGGTATGATGCTGAAGTTTTTGTAGGTGATACAAGTTACAATCTAACTTAAATAGAATAACGCCTTTTAATTCCCTCTATAAATTCAGATCTTGATATATTATATGAGTATAGTACCAACATTTTTTTTACTAAAGTCCCTCAAAATCAGCCACCACACGTAATTTTAACTTCACAGTGCATTTTATCCCTGCACGGTTCTTATTTTTGTTTTTAATTTTTATAGTAAACTTAGTAGCAAGATTTATAAAATTGTATCTTATAATTGTTAGGTTTTAAGAAATAAGGTATGCCGAGGTAACTTAAATTAAGGCTACAGTATTAATAAATTAGACTAGATTTATTACACATAGTTAAAATGTGTCTTATTGGTTATCCTAAACAAGTAAATAAAAAAAATGCTCTTTTACTTGGCAGGTATTCGTCTCCCTGTAATAAGCGAGCCTCGTCAGAACAAAAATTTGGAAGTGAATCCTTACCAGCCTGTCCAGCTCAGCTGCGAGGCAAGCGCCGTGCCGCCGCCCGAGATAAGGTGGTATAAGGTAAATCCACAAATCCTCGTTTTGGCGATTGGGTCCCAAAAGTTCGATTGACACCATACTTATAAAAGTAGCGAATTCTTAAGACTTTCAAACGGCAACGCATCTGTGAGTAACTAAGTTTAAGTGACTACGCGTTCTTCACGTTGATTTATCCAATAGTTTTGGATCAAGTTAAGTAATTCCAAAAGAAAACACGATTACGTGAAATTATCTTACGAAAAAAATTATGAATACGGCTCCAATTGTTTTATATTTTCTGTGTTACTATTATATTTATACTTACGGATTAGTTCAGGGTAATAATTTCAAAAAAATCCAAAATTTTTTTCTTAATTCATTTTTGTAAAAAAAAATTAAAATGATGTTTGGCACTTTCGTTGATTATTTTCGAGCGCGCGATCACTCACCATCTCACCATTTACGTACATGAAATAGTCGCATCACTCTCATTTTAAAACTCCACAGTCCTCCGTGATTATTCCGAGAACCGTCCACTTAATTTTCAAGTGAGGATCGATATTTCCTCTTAATACTAACTATAACTCACATATTTTCCGATCATTCTTACAGGACGGGATGCCATTGAACAACAGTGAAGTAGAAATATTCACCGACTACATGGACCATACGATTATAAACTCGACTGTTTTCATCAAACAAATGTTGGAGGAGAGCAAAGGAAAATACGAATGCGTGGCGACAAGCGGCGAGGAAATCACGAAACGAGCGTTTAGCCTTCTCGTTAAAGGTACAACCCAGAGACTGGCACGCGTACAGATTCTGGCACTGTCATAAATGTCGAACTGGGATGTGACTGGCACGCGTAATGATTTTGGCAGCTCATATTACCGCGTGATTAGACAATCCCTAATACATTTAAAGTCACAATTCAATTTAAATTTATTCTTATATCTATCTTTGTTGGGTTTATATGAATATCTTTGTTTTCGAACAAAATTTTACTAATATTATAAATAAGAAAATTAGTTTGTTGATACGCCTTCCCGGATAAACTATAAAACCAATCTTCATAGAATTTGGTAGAAGGGTAGTTTGAGTCATGGAGATGGTCATAGGATACTTTTAATCCCGAATAAGTATACAGTATTGAGTATACATAAAAAATTAAACGCGGACAAACACGCGGGCAGCAGCCAGTAATAAATAAACGCTTACACACTCACATCCCCGCACTAGTGTTTCTTAGTAGCGCTTAACGTCCAAGTCCCGTGGACAAACATTTCTCTGCCAAATAAATGTCTGCCCCGGCCGGGGATCGAACCACATCTCGTTAGTTAAGGTCACTGACCAACGCGCCACGGAGTCGTCAAAAAATCTGCGAAATTATGTAAGTATTTATACGTAGCACAGTGCCATGTTACAGGACCTTGAATAGACTTGCCGCGCACGGTGCGGACCGAAAGATAAACGCATTAATAAATACTTTTACTGGAGGAAATGTTTACTATACGAATCTTTACTTAATATTTATTAAATTACTTGTATAATATCAAGTAGCGACTGCTACTAAATCTCAACTCCTGTATTAACTGCGCGCTGTATTTGAACCAATTACTTTATTTTTAATGTTTTATGTCCTTTCAGAAAAATCAACGTATATGCCAATATATTTGAGCATATGTGGAGTAGTAGCGTTCGGGCTCATCCTCCTTGTAGTGTACTTAGCGTGGAAGATACGAAAAGAGAAACAGTTTAGAAAGGAGTTGGCAGAAGCTGGTCTACTGTATTTCAAGGAAGGAGTCACAAAATCTTTGAACCCCGACTTGGGCATCGATGAACAAGCTGAGCTGCTACCTTACGACGAACGTTTCGAGTTTCCGCCACAAAAATTAATTTTAGGTGTGTAATCGTATATACTTACTTATACAGGGTGCTTATGTTTCCATGGTAAAACTATTTCTGCGTGGAGAACAGCTATATGCAATATGCGTCGCGGACACATGCTACCATCAAAGTCAATTGTGTGCCGACTAAGTAGATTGGATTGTATTTCTGACATTCTGTAGGTATTAACGATAATACAACTACGTACTGGTATTACTCAACAGCAACATCGCACACACGTCTACCAAATCTTCACTCCACAATTCACACAATCCATACCACATATGAGTTCTCCATGCTTAAGGTTGTCTGGAAGAAATCTTCCGACTCTCACGTTGGCCAATAACCTCTCCACCAATCCGCATTGGATCAGCGTGGTGGAGTATGCTCCAGGCCTCATCAGTTGGGAGGAGAGTCCCGTGCCCCGGAGTGTGCCAGTATGGGTTGCAGCCATTTACGTAACCAACTAACATTTTTGTAAGAACAGTTTTTGGTGAGAGCAAAGTAAACGACTTATTATTATTATTATTTCCAGGTAAACAGTTGGGAGCTGGTGCGTTCGGTGTGGTCTACAAAGCAGAAGCGCGAGGGATTATAAACGCAGAGGACACTACGCCAGTCGCCGTCAAGATGGTGAAGAAGAACGCTGACAATATGTACATAAAAGCCTTGGCATCGGAGCTAAAAATCATGGTGCATCTTGGGAAGCACGTCAACATAGTCAACTTGCTTGGAGCTTGCACCAAAAACGTGGGCAAACGTGAGTAGAATGTTATTACTAATTTTACATTGTATGATTCTTTGGCCAGGTGGTAGAGCCTGTATACGGTTCGCGCTGAGCGTTACCACCGCCACACCCATTTTTGCCGTGGTATAATTGTATTTCAACAATTATGTTCCGTTCGGGTCGGAAAGGTGTGGATGCTGATTACACTTATACAAGAGGCGACTTCTGCTACTTCTGGGTCTGAGATGCTTGCCTGTTGTACAACTATAAAAAGTATAAAAAGCCTACAAGTGCCTACAAGTATAAAAATTGACAAAAATTATTTTCGGCGTTACATGTAGAGTACCCCTCCTCTCTCTACATAAGTATCAGGTAGAAATCTCTTGATAAAATAAAATAATTGCTTCATGACAGAAATGGATATGACGGTGATACCACCTTGTACATATTGCATATTTACATAAAGTGTTTTTAAGGCGAATTCGAAGTTTTTGAAGATTTCATTCACCAGCCCCAATAAGGGGGATCCCTATTATAGTTTCAGGATTGTTTAGGAACCAACCAATATTCTTTATGCAAGTACAGCATTTATATTAAATAAAGTACACTTTGCCTGCGGCTTCGCTCTCGTACCTACTAGTTTTTCCATACTTACCGTCAGTAGTTTCATAGAATCCGTTTACTGGATGTTGCGTGTCTGAGTCCATTCATAGGAAAAGTAGGAAGAAACCTGTTAGAATGTGCGAGCAAGAGAGATGCGAAATGATCTCTCTCGCTCACACATTCTTACATTTTCAATAACATTACGGATAGTTTAGATATATTTTAATATTCGTATACCAAGTTTTTAATACAGAAAAAGGGTGAAAACAATTATTGCCATATTTTCTGTCTAAAATTAGTTATATTTAAATTAAAATGTCTTAAATATCCGTAATGATACAAAGGCATATTTTGCAAAAGTGTACCTAGTCTTTTAGAATCATTGATAATGTTAGTATGTGCTAGTGAGAGAGATGTGAAATGTGATAGTCCTCTGAAAGTGTCTCTGTCTGTTTGTAGGCGAACTGATAGTGATAGTGGAATACTGTAAGTTTGGCAACATCCACAACTACATGCGGCGCCACCGCGACGTGTTTATCGACCAGCTTACCGACAACAAGGAGAAGAATCTCGGAAAAGTGAACAAGGCTTTCTCTTGCAGCAGTGGCAGTAGCGGGTACGAGATACGTTATACGAGGCTTTTCCCGCGTAAACCTTGTCTATCCCACAGGAACCGTGCATTTTTCGGGATCAAAAGTAGCCTGTGACCCTCTCCAGCCTATACACAATCTTGATGCAAAACATCACGTCGATCCGTCGCTCTGTTGCAAGGTGTAAGATAGCCAAACCAACTGACCAACAAACACATTTTCACATGTACCTATAATATTAGTAAGGATTCATTTATTTTATTGTTTACCTTAAAAAAAAATAACTTGAGCAAACCTCCGTGATTTCGTTATGACTTATGACCATGATGAATAAAGATAGACGTGCAAAGCGGATGACAATAATTATCTTTAAAATACGTGGCGCGTTGGTAAGTGACCTTGTCTGACGAGCTTTGGGTCCCGGGTTCGAACCCCGGCCGGGGCAAACATTTATTTAGCAGATACATTTATATGCTTAGGTCTTGGGCGTTATATTGTGTGGTTTTCTCCACCCGCAACACAGGGAATCCTAGTGCGGGGGTATAAGTGTGTAAGCATTTATTGTTATTATAAATTCTTTCTTCCAGAATGCAGTCTGATTATTTCGGGTCGAACCATACTCAAGAAACTGATCACACTTTTGTGAACACTGCAAATACTAACAGATCCGTTAGAAAAGGTAACATATATTATTATTAGACAATGAACCGAACCGCACAGAAAGAAAAAAAAGACATATTTCTTAAAAATTACTGTTAGCTTTCATGAAATCAATATTGAATAATAATCCTCGCTCTTTCGCTCCTAACCGATTTTTTCTTAATTTCGTTGTACTCATATTAACCGTAACACATTTTGAAATAAACAAATGTTGATTTAACTAAAGCAGTGAATACTTAATTTTCATCAGATAATGCACCCCAAAAAGTGGAGTCGTTGAAAGGTAAAGTTGTTGCATGTGTTCCACTTGAGCTTCGTGGGATTGACATCCTTACTATTTATTGCTTGCATGTATTGTATGCAGCGAAGTTTCATTTCCTTAGTTTAGAAGTACTCACTTTGTAGGTTGTGATTGTAGTATATAGTGATACCTATTTGGTCTTTATGAAGCAAGTATAAATTATTTTCTCTAGTCTGCTTACCCGCCCTTAGACAGCGTCATTTTCCAGCGTTATTGGCTATGGGCAATTCCTTTTTTAAATGTTAATGATGTAGGTCGCAAACTTCTAAACACGGTTAGTCTAGACAGCCGTTAGTTTGCTCCCCAAATACAATTATACTTTAGTGCGCTCAGATAAAGGTATGGTATTGTATATAACGTATGATATCTAGTAGTTCATTTTAAATACATTTACAACAGAGAACTTATTCAGAATGATATTGGTTTTCCAGAATTAGAGCGGACGTAAAACAAATATACATAAATAGGTACCTAAATGAGTAACCTACTTAAATAGTTGTTTGTGATTTATCAAACACTTTTTATATTATTATGATATTTTTGTTTTTGTACATTCGCATATTATGGCTTAATGTAATCTTAGATGGATTATGACAATTAGGACCCTTGTCACTTTAGGAGGAGACTGTCCTCAAAGTGGAGCGGTGATGAATTGAATAAAGATGTTGACAATATTTGAGTAAAACTAGCATTTAGGTAAGTAGCGAAGGGGTGTATTATGGATGTTGTTGAAAATAACATCTTTGAAGTAGGAAATATCTCAGCCATCCATCAGCTGTTTGAGGTCCACTGCTGGACAAATGCCTCCCTTAATCGACGCCATTCCAACCGGTCCTGTGCCCTCTGTATCTGTCCGCTTTCCTGCTGTCTTCTTCAGGTCGTCAGTCAACCTGGTCATTTGGCGACCTGTGCTTCTTTTTCCGAGTCGTGGCCTCCATTTGAGGACGTTTTCTTCTCCAGCGGTTATTGGTCTTTCAAACGACGCGGTCTATCCAATGTCACTTTAGCTTGCTTGGCTGCAACCCATAGTGGCCCACTGCTGGCCATGGGTCTCTCATACAACTACCTAAGGAGGCCAGGACCGTACTCCACCAAGCTACTCCAATGCGAATATAAATGATAAAATATAACGTTTCATATCCAGTGGTTCTCGGAACTACGGGTGATTACTTTGTTTAATTATTGTACTATTGTGTATTCATTTCTATTCAAGTATTTTTAATTAATTAAGTGTAAAAAAATAGGTTCCGAAACCGCTGAACGGATTCCGATGAAATTTTCAGGGATTGTAAAGGGTACACTAAAAAGCCTATGCGGTAAAACTTACCGCATAGGTTTTTTATCTCAATATCGCAAATGGTTTTAAGTTATAGCCCTTAGCGTCGTCACTACTTCGTCTAGCCCTTTTCACTATTAAAATCTTTCTGTTTTTAGAAATTTCGCGAGGGGGAAGTCTCGAGCTCTCCCTAGTAAATAAGTATTATTTTGTATTAGTATTATGGTAGGTTCTTATTTAATGTAGGTAACATTGCACGTACATAATGTAGGATAGCGTGAAATTGTAAAAATATTATATATATTTTATTACAGACTCAAAAGGAGAAAACTTCTTGATTTAGTGGTATAAGACAAGTATTGTTAGTGATAAAGCATAAGTGAATTAAAGATCACACAAACAATGTGTCCTTACCTTAATGTTGTGATAACTAAGAAGTGTTGAGTCAGTGGACACAGTTTTCACAATTTTAATTAAGTAGCAGTTTAAGTGAATGTGAAATAACTTGTTAGCATTTTTATAAGATAAGGATAGATTGTTACTTACAGAAGGCGTGATTATGTGCCTTCCATATGTATATTTTTTAAACTCTTCATTATGTTAACAGTATCGGATACCGGCTACGTCCAGCCCGAGTGGGGGTCGAACTATGAAAGCGATTACAGCTTCGATGGCCGCAACCCGCGCCCGCTGACCTCCCGGGACCTCCTCGCGTGGGCTTTCCAGATCGCTAGGGGCATGGAGTACCTAGCTAATAGAAAGGTTCTTATTTTTTAAAACTTTTAGTCGACAACCTACTATCTTGAGATTGTCTGGAAGAAACCGCTACTTAGCGATGAGACCGCCTTTTGTACATCAGTTCAAGATTTTATTGTAAAACCGTTGTATATTTTTTATGGTACTCTTTGTATTATAATAATAACTTATTGAAATTGAAACTTATTGAGTGCGGCCCATTTTCGTCAAGTATTGTACTGTACTACCAATGTACCAAGTATAATGTTCGAGGAAACACTCATGTATTTGCAATATTTTATTTTGACGACATAAACGTGTATTCTATTCTAAATCTATCTACAGTTTGCTGTTTAACTGTTCGCTTTTTTGGCTTTTATAATAATATCCGTATCCGTATAAGGATATTATTATCGAATAACTTCCGTTAGTTTTAATATCAATTCGTCAATATTGGGCATTGGGCTCGGCATAGCTTTAGGATTTTATTCACTCCATTAATATAATCATCATCATAATAATATCGTCTTCTCAGAACACAGTTACAATATAATACTAAAACAATTTTGTTTCTGCTACAAAGCAATGTGTAAGAAATGCTGACAAACATTTTTGGTTTATGGTATTGAAACTCCAGTAAGCGTTTATATGAACTTAAAATGGTACAGTGTTGAATATTGAAAAGCAGTAGGTATAGGTCTAATAAATATTTATACTTATGGTAGGTACGCTCTTTGAATCGCAGATGTGCGGAAAACTGAATACAAACTACCACATTAGTTATAGATGTGCTTTTTCACATATAGAGCGAAACAATAATACGTACTCGTAAAGGTATTAAGGTTTTACACTAAAGGTGATACAGCGGTTTTTTGTGTTTTCAATTCCATACATTTTCCTTCATTTATTGGATTATGAACCAAATTTGAACATAACTTCCTTGAATATATGATCTTAGTATCACAAAAAGAAAAAATTATTAGGTTGAAAATTTCTCGGGAAAAAAATTATGAAGTAGACTAATTATTTTCCATTTTCTGTGCCA
>DWLO01004341.1:0-10074 GCA_018245335.1 Dalla quadristriga | reverse complement strand
ATTTATTTTAATTTTGATTGCAGTTCCTGAAAAACTTATTGATAAAATTACACGCATGAAGGTATAATACAATAATACTTATAGGCCAATAATAATACATAAACTATTTTAATAAATATAATGGGACCTACAGTGAATAGTCCAGTATACTAAGTTTAAAATGAAAGGTAGTAGATTAAATATTTATATATATTGAAAAGGTAATAAGGCGTTACAAAAATTGATCCGTGTCTGTACTATATATATATATATATCCGTTGCTGGCTTATATTGATGGCATGCAAATTTTAATATAATCGGATTTGTTATATTAAAATGTATATGCGGTTCCCCAACAAGGTAAACCCGCTTGCCATGCGAGCTGTCACAAAGATATTTTATAGGGTAATATATAGGAGATAATTAACGGTGTACTTAGAAGTCAGTGTACAATATACGACTCACGAAGCGCTCAGATGAATGTTTGCTTTGTTCAATAATTCAGGTACACGTAGGAAGGAATCATTTATCATTATGTTACTGTTTCGGAGGTGAAATTATTAGGAACGTGCACTGCACACTCATAGAAAACAATCCAAATAATAGTATTGAAATAATAAATATTATAAACGTGAAAGCGGAATTAGACTTCGGCATCCTACTCGAGAGGTCCGGGGTTCGAAACTAAAAGAACTTAATATCACTGTGGGAAACATGGTGAGGTAACCAACTGCATACCTGAGAGTAATCCATGATTTCTTAAAAGGCATGTGTAGTCTTCCATTGCGCAGTTGGCCAGCGTGGTGGACTATGGCCTAACCCTTCTTATTCTGAGAGCCGTGCTCAATAGTGAGCCGGTTTCAGGTTGTTGGTGATAAACGTATCTATAGCGAGTGATGAAGCCGGTGTTTCACTGGGCATGTACACTAGGTAATACGATGGTAGCCAGCTCCCTATACTCACCGGTCGGGGATTTGACCTTTACAAAGGTGTGATTCAAACAATTAAATATAACTTGTTTTAATACTACTGAAAAGCTGTGAAAACACTTAAACCTGACCATTCTCATCCTGCGAGAAGACCCATACTCAGTAGTAACAGGCCTACAGAAGTAGGCCGGTAATAGGTTGACTATAAGCCCGCGTTTTCGACAACAGCGGCGGTCGGGTCGACAGCGGGGCGACCATACACAATGGGGTATATGCATTCTTCTATGCTATGCTATTCTATTCTATTATAAACAATATAAATAATGTTGGAAAGTTTCAAATTAATTTTAAAAAAAACTCTAAGCCGAGAATAAATTTGAGTTCTTTAAATGCCGCAATTTTTCGCGCGGTTACAATTACGCCACAAGACCGCAAACGCGTAATCCAATCACTACACACACGATACAAACGTCTACAAAATGGCATCGTCGACATCGCGTGAGTTGAGGTTACGTTTCGATTCAACCACGGCCAAAGGCATATAAAATTTCGAAACGGTGCGTTTCGTTTAATTTTATATTTCGATTGCCCATTTTGCACATTCCCTTTATTAATTTTTGCCACTAAAAAGGAATAAAATAAGATAATAATGGCTTAGATTGAATGCCTGAACGATACTTATTCGAAAAAAAATATTTGTACCAAATTTAAACTACACGCATAAACAATATTGGTTCTCCCATCTTTTGTTTTATATTATCGCCCCGATGTCGCCCCACCCGTCGCTGTCGTCGAAAACGCGTCCTAAAATATATCGCCGCCACACCTCCACTTATACAAAGGTTTCTATATACCTATGTATATACTTATGTACCTTTGTATTTCAGTTTGAATTGTGTTGCCGATAATCTAGCATATTGTTATTGAGGCCAAGGAGGTCATCCAAAGCGTGCTTGGGCTGATAATTAGTAACCTAAATTATGTTAAATGTGAAAATTTCTGATATAAATACAAATCAAATTGATCAGAAAACAAATGCTTTACTATAAAAATGGGTATGTGTCTTCAATCAACCGTAAATAGGATTTACTGATATTTAAAATTTACGTACGCAATTATTATTACTATAGTACTATTACTACTATTACTATTATTATTATAGTACGCTCTATAATGCGTTTTAGCTCTAATGTTCTATAGCTTAAGTTAACGAGTGCTACAGAAGCAGTGGTAACGCCCAATTTATAAAACAAGAAACAAATACGTCTAATTTAATAACCCTCCTTCTAACGCAGTCGAGTAAAAACAAGCCACGAAATGTGAACGCCAGAAATCAACGCATTTTGTAGAATACAAAATATTTCTATGGCATTTCGAAAGAGTTTACTTTGGCATCGGTACTTTTTGGTTCATATTATTGTCAAAGGAAACGTGAACACTAATTAACGATACTTATACCGTACCGTAAGCGTTCTACTTGAGTCAGGCTCATAAACGGCCACACAAGACACATCTGCCAACTTAAAGCTTTTACCTTCAGATAATAGCTTGGCAAAACTCATTAGCTACCCATTAGCAGCGCACTACACGGCACGCATTTCTACCCAGAACTGCGCAATCCTGCAGCTTGACTCTCCACATTGCTCGAATGCGGAATGGTTGAAGGGGGTTTCGGCTTCATAAGTAAAATCATTCATTCATTGGAATGTCGCAAATCGCACAGAAATACAATTGTTGAAAAACAATAATTTCACGCCAGGAATGGGTGTGGTGGTACCGACCCGGGCGAATCGTTCTACCACCTTGTCTTCAGGTCAATTGTCTTCAGCGTTTTGTAAGTAAAACTTCTCATTTTAATAACAAAAGAGACAAATAAAGCACCGAAATTAAATTTTGCCTGTGAAGCTTTGAAGCTATTAAAAAGTTTAACTGCAGCATAAGCTCATGGTGAACAAAATCATACAAAGTCAGGCGGTGTTCCATTGTGCTTTCGCAATTACTTAAGTAGGTAAGATAATGTTTGCAAGACGAGCGTGTCCCTCGAGCCTCACAAATTAAATAAATATTTAAGCTCTCACAGCTACTCAAAGATCCATCAGCTTCAAAGTTTATAAGATTTCCGAGGTAGCGCAGTCATGATGGCCTATCGAAAATCCCTATGAAACCACCTAAATGAGTTATAGCTTTAGCTAATCTAAATGTTTAATTTTATCTCCAAGTAAAAACAAAATGATGCCGTTGTTATTGTCTGTGGCATCTCAGGTTCCTAATTGTTTTTAGGTAGATGATTGCGTCACTGATAACTTTTTGTTGAAGATAAAAAAATTGGGTTAGACCCAACCGCATTGGAACTTGTTCATCCATTCTCAAGACACATAATAAGTGTGTTTTAATTGTCATTGTTTGTTTTTTTTTTTAAACTCTAGCAGTTATAAACAAATAAAAATCCTATTAATCTTGTAAACGCAAAAGTCCTCACCATCGTTATTATCTTCACAAGAGGATGGATGGATGCCGTGGCTTGACTGCATGCCGTTTGCTACTTCAAAAACATAAAAAAATGCCTTAAAGGGGCTGCAGCTCGTTAGACTGAGCTAAACTTGTTGGCAGCGTTTCTGTCTTTTCTTTCATATCATGATTAAAAAACTTACAAACATAGAGATAAGCTAAGGGCACCATTATTAAAATTATGTGTTGCTATCGCTATGCGGACTAAAAAACTTTTAATCTTTCGTAACTCGGCAAGTATCTTACAAAAGAGCGTTTCTTTTATGCATCATTATGTTTAAGGGTAGAGCCAAGATTACCCGCACGAAATTGGGTAGCCGAAAACAACTAACTGTCGCGGTAGTCATTAACTATTTATACTGAGATGCTATTTTCACTGAGATAAGCTAACTAAAGTTCTGAAGATTGTCGCCTGCGGTGTTTTTTATAACTCCCCTGGGAAACTGCGAGGAGTTTCCACAAGAGGTATTATTTAATTTTGTCGCGTTTTTGCCGTGCTTTTTGCGTCTATTCAAGCGAACTCTTCTTTTGAGTTCAACCAAATGTAAACAAATCGCGGCGTTTCTTATAATTGTTTATTGAATTCAAAAACCATGAACCTGCGTTCTTTTGTATCTGATGTTGTTTGCCTCTTAATAAAAAAATATCTAATTCACGTGGTCTAAAATAAGGAATGAACAGTGCCTCACAACGGGTGGGTCCGAAAATGAACGTGGATAAGACATGTCAGACCTGTACCGGTTGTTGTTGATGGCAATAAGAGGAATGACAAAATCCGTAGACGAACAAAAGTTACCGACACTTTCATGGTAATACATTTCTGTGGCCTGACATAACGCTTTCCAGTATCAAGGTATCAAACATAATGGCTGGAAATACAGGTTTACCCATGGCTTGTCTCTCGATCTTCTCAGCAAGTATTGTAAGAACGACAAATGCCGTTGCTTGCCAAATGCTTGCCGTTGGTTCAGGTTGCACCTAACATGCGAGGGTATATAAGCGATAGGTTTATTGTTACAATGTTTTCTCCCAGAATATTTAAAATCAATGCTAGCGATGCTCTGAAGTTCAATGGATTTAGAGGAGAGGGAAAAGACAGAGTAGCACGTGTTATTTCCATGGGATAGTGGGAAATGGCAGTGGTACTTCAGGGAAACGGGATGGTTTAGCTTTGACATACCCTCGGCCTACACCGGGCCGGTCTAATGGTGTCTTAGAATTCCCTTGGCTAGTGGTGGATTAGTGCCTTTGCGCATTATAAAAAATAGACTCTGAAACCCAGCGCCGAGTACTTAATGCTGAACTGATTAAAAGGTTTCCTGAGAAATGTTACATTCCTCGAAGCCTAGACAAATTGTTGAAAATATCCTTATTTTAAAAGTCGAGTCCAACCACTGATAATTTATAATCCATTATTATGGATCGTTTGTGATTTTTGCTGTTATTCCACGCTGTTGGCTTACTGTCAATCTGAAAGTAATTACCAAACTCATTTACGGCTACAGACGCAACAACTTTCGGCACTAAAAACGCTAATGTCCTTTTTGTGGTAAGTATAAGAAAATGAAAAACATTTTAGCATTCCCTTACAAATAGTCATCATGCCTTATCGATCGCTTTTGGGGTGTCTTTAAAATTTAGAAATTCACACACGCTTTTAAGTTTCTTTTCTCTATGTAAACATAGCAGAAAACAAATATGATAATATTCAGGTTGGCTTTAATATTATTTTAACATTAAATGTACATTATCACAACCCATTATTGGCCTACTACTGCCCTCAGGTGATCAGAATATCAAGTATCAGAATGAGAAGGTCTTAAGGCCATAAAGCAAGTATAGTTATAATTATAATTGTGTTCTTCCTACTTAAGCTATATAAAAAGAATATGACTCGTCGCCTCCGTAAAAACGCAAAGCCAACAGTTTATAATTCAGATAAGTCCGTTTATTTAAATTTTATAGATTGTAATTTAATTAAGTTGAAGAGAAGTAACAAAGCAGAATGTCTTTTAAGAGCAGCAATTAGCACAATCTAGTAAGTTGAGACAACAGCCCTCCACTTCTGTTAAGATAAGAAGTGGTATTTAACAATGAGTTTGTTTATCGCTCAGTACTCACTTGTTGGTCAAAGTAAAAATATAAATCTTCCTTAACGTTTCCAATTTCATGAAGTTTAATGTGAAATCAGGGACAACAATTTCGATAGCGCGTTCGAGCGTAAGTTTCCTTGGTGTCTAATGACCGACGAGGTTTACTGCCATTTGCCGTTCGAACATAAAAAGGGTAATTCACCCGCGAAGAAGAGAATCAGAAGTATTAGAACAACTTCCCCCACTGACATTAAGATTTTATAATATTATTTATGTAGACAGGATTGTTTCCACACATTTTTCATTGCCGAATATAATTATGATATCAGTTGTTATCATAAATACCAGTCGTTAAAATCAAATTAATTCTGATAATTTATATGCCATTACAAGTCTTTATTATGTATATGCCGTTGCAGTGTATCTCAACGAATCCGTGCGGAGCTACATGGAGGTGAAGTGTGATTCAGGCTTTTTCCAGATTGTGGAGACATAACACGATCCGTTCCTAATGGTATGACAACAATGGCATCGTTATTAAAAAACATCGATAACGTATTTGCCGTGAGTTCTGCAAACAGTTATCTAAGCGGATCACGTAGCCTCAAGTGGACGGCACCGTGTCCGTAGAATGTCTAAGGGGTCCAAGAAAAGACGTACTACGTGACGCTCTCAGGAAAAATACGTTTGAAGTGATCTTATTAAAATGTAAACATTGGAAATTGTCTATGGTACAGACAGACAGTACAATACAATACAAATACTCTTTATTGAGCACCAAAAACGAGAAATACAGTAAAAATTACTACGAGTAAGTAGAATTTACACAAAAGGCGGTTATCCCTAGTCAGCGATCTCTTCCAGACAACCTTTGGGTAGAAAAGGAAACCAGAGAACAAGAAAAAAACAGTTCATAATCTAAGAATGTGTAGCTGTCGTATCAAGATTGTTATGTGCAATTTACCTACGTACTTACTGCAGATGGCTGTGAAGTGGAAATATATTCAAGTTGACGACTGCGGTGTGTGATGTTTGCTTGTCCATCTGCCGGACAAGGGTCTCATAAATCAGCTGATATAGCTTCACATACCTTTTAGAATCGGGCGCCTGCGTTACAGTGGGAAAGTCGTGGGTTTGAATCCCTATAAAATTTTGCAATTTTACTAATAGTATGGAATACAATCAAGTCAAGTGAAGATCTGGGCGTACAGAAATAGATGATCCCTTCCCCTATCCATCCATAAAGCAACATCTTTAAACTCTTTTAAATATTAGGTCAAATTCTAACAACCTTTCATCATAAACTTACTTTGTTATCTTCTGTTTCTGATTTTTCTTCGTTTTGCTTTCTCTGTTTCCTCTCCAGTGTATTGCGTTATAACGTATTTAATGCTAATTTTAGGTAAATTTTCAAAATAATATTTTCTTGTGCACCCGAGCTGATTTCTTTAATTCCACGGCATGTGGTTTTTTTGGGACCGCACTTATTTTTTTAACAATCCATTGTAATTTTTATCTTGCATAATAAAGAATAAAATAATGATAACAATGCTTGTTTAATCCGACTGACTATATTTCCTGAGGAGTTGGGAAGATAATGAAATGAACAAAAATGAACGATGAAACAAACGATATTTGAAATGAACGCAAACAAGCAGATTTAATGCGTTTCACCTAAAGAAAACAAACTTCAGACATAATTAAAACACCAGTTTTTAGAGCAACCGTAAATCAAGCTTATTTGAAATTTATAAAGGGCCCGCGACAGTGCCGCTCTGCTTATCTTATAAATTATGAAAAACAACGAGAAAGCGATAAATTGCAATTCAGTTACTCGACACGGCTCCTGTAATGAGAACTAACTTGCCTCGCAGCCCAGTAAAATCGTCTTGTGGAAAACATGTTATTTGTACATAGGTATAGCAAGATGGAAGCTGGAAAGAGCCTTGCCAGGTGGCGGGACCTGTCAAGGATCGTTAGCCTTGTTACTACCAGAGGTAGCACGGGTATATAATTTAACCGTGTTACTACTAAATGCTCTGGCTGTAACACGGGAGATGTTATTTGCCCATTTTACAACTGGCTAATTCTGAGAAGCAGTAATAGCCGAGTGGTTGCTTGTAACTTAATTTTATTAATTGATCAGTAACTAGTAGGTTAGGAAAATATTTATTTCCACAGATACGCTATCGTCATATAAAATCTCATCAAAATTTTGTTCGATTTTTGATTTCTCTGTCAACGTATGTAGTCGGCTCTGCACTATGACAGAACGTGCGATTCATTTACAAACTTGGTACTCTAACCACATTACATTTTTAAAATGAACAAAATATTATGTATATTTTTACATGATCTCCTTAGTGATTTCTTTTATGCCTTTATGTCATTATTTTAACTACGCAAAGTCTTTATTTAAATTACGAAATGTATTCGCGGCAATGCTTGTAGCATGCGTAGAAGCGAACTAAAGGTGAGCGAGCGCTACATATGACATAATTTTACATTGAAGGCGTGTGATCACTACCATACCCATACGGTGATTTAATCATTGATGTTATAGGTGACGAATAATTCGTATGCGAACCTCATTAGAGTTTCTGGTTTTGAATCAGACTCGTATTTGTCAAATAATCGAACTCTATAGATACTCTAGGACAATATCGCGGCAGACTCGTTCATTACGAAAATACTCTTACGACAGCTTTAAATCACGGGGCCGTCTATCTTAAATTGTCTTCTTCCCAAAGTAGGTAAACACTCGTTCACTGATAATAACAATACGTCCCGTTCCTAAGTCGTCGACTGACTAAATGATAAAAGGTTAAATAAAACGTTTTCTTCCTAAAATTATTAACTGTCTCTTCACCTCTTTGAGAGTCCCTACTTGAGATGAATGTGTACTTGAAAATGACAATTTTCCCGCACTGAAGCATTTCTTAACTCAACAATGTCGATAAATTATGGAACCCCTAAAGTTCCATCCTCGATAATGTGTATAAAATGTAGTAATTCGGATGATGAAGGTTTCATTTGATCGCCATTAAGCGAAGTTTGTGTTCGGTCGAACACACTAAGACACTTCGATCCTTTCGACGCTATGACAAATTAGGATGTTGTCTCAGATCAAATCAAATAGGTAGATACGGTACGCTCATACATGTAAATGCACTAGATGAAAAAACACATTAGCACACAACAACACACACAATTATAATTCTTGAATCGTGCACATCAACAGGCACAGTGTGACGTGCAACGCCTGCTAACAAGACCATGCTTCGCGAGCGACTAAACGAAACCTGTGACGCTGGTCATAGCTTCTGAGATGACACGCGATACGTACGGTAACGTATCTACTTTATTTAAATTAATCTAAGGATGTTGCGTTAAATTTCAATACTGCTTGATAACGCATTATGTTAGTAGGTTAACTGCGACCATATTCAAACTCGTGTAATTGTCAATCGTAACTGATGGACAAAGTTAAGGAAACTTCGGCGCGGTCGTTGGACCGTTAGTAGCAAAATGTCATAAACGTTTTCGTGCTTGTGACGGTACATAATTGTAGCGGTCGCTTCCGTCTGTAGGTAAGCGTTAGTAGTAGTAATTGGTAAGAAACTTTATATTTTTTAAAGTATTTGAGGATGGTAAGTAATTTTGTAACAATATAAGTTCCTTATTGTATTATTCATAGAGTATATAGAATAAGCACCCTAATTGTAATGTTGTAAGGTGATGATGTACTAATTTTAAGATAAGTAAGTTAAGAGATGCGTTTTTAGACTGCCAGTCCGAACTGCGCGACAAGGAGAGTCGCACTGAAAACCAGTCGCTGTGGTTTACCACGGCAAATGTTGAGTTGTTGCCTTTTTCGTCAAGTATTGTACTGTGCTGCCATTGTACCACATATAATGTTGCAATATACTTTTGCAGTATTTATTTGACGAAATAAACGTGTATTATATTCTATTCCCTTTTTACGTTTTTTTTAATTTTTTATTAATTTGTTAGCATAGCGAAGGGTAACTTTTTGAACACACAATATCCCCGTGCTGTTTGTAGTTGTGACAACAGCCTATAATCCTGCTGAACTTTACTTTCCCAAAAATATGAGCATTAGCCCATAATCATCACGTTGGGCAGGTGGGTGTGTGGTCGCAGTAGATGGTGGTTGCTGCACAGAGGACGCTGCTCGTTCTCCGTTATGTTTCCTTATAGGTAGTCGCCTCGTACGATACCCGCGGGAAGAGAAGGGTTGATGACCTGTATTCTGTTATGCCGTCACCACACGGCATAGTTAGCAGGATAAGATCTAACTATTTAAATATTTTGTCGTAAGCTGTTTTATTACGCACCTAATTTTATTATTGGGTTACCTACTAACATAGAATATTTAAAAAAATCTTACGTTCAGCTACATTAATTATTTACATCTAAAAGGGAAATTGATTGATTGCGAGACCCTTGTCATTAAGATTACATTAAGGAACGTTGTGGTGGCAGCAAAAACGGGCCCGGATTGGTTTTACGACATGACATTTACATATAATAAAAAATAAAAA
>DWLO01004340.1:0-10077 GCA_018245335.1 Dalla quadristriga | reverse complement strand
GTAAATTTTAACTCACGAAGTGATTAATTGCGTTCTCCTTCATAAAGGACCGTGGTTCGAATACATGAACCTCAGTCGTTTCGAGGTTATGTCCATTTTAACAATCTAAAACTCACGAGTAACCCTGTGGTAGACCTGCGACAATACAAACAAACATTGTATCCATCTACTAGATGTACACGAGCGTCAAACTATCCGTCCACTGAATACTGACCAACTAACGTTCCTATTAACATTTCATACTATGTGAACTAACATCCTCAGTTCCTTTTACGGTCTTATTCGAGGTTTGTCACAGATGTCATGGATGGCAGAGGATGGGTGGATGCATGCTTGCTTGCTAATGACATAACACACTTGGCTACGTCTTTGCTTCCGACCGTACCGCAGCGTGGCGGTGGCAACCAACTAATGCGGCCGAGTGACTCTTTTCCCGCCATGATATTTAAATTGCCGCAGGGAGGTGAGCGACGATGTATTACGTAGTAATATTTAAATACAAATTATTCTTTGAAGATAATATTGCTACGTCATTGCTCCTGCAATTTGCGTTTGTACGGAACAACTTCGTACCCGATCAGAGCGATCCAAGCGTAGCGTGGTGGTGGCAATCTACTAATGCAGCAGAGTAGGTAACTCTTTTCGCGACAACTATTCGCTGAGATTGGCTACTGAGATATTGACTGGTTTGGGGAGTTAAAGAAGTAATATTTATTATAACTTAACAATAATATTGCTGCAATGTAATTTACATACTGGAATGGACATATTCAGTTGAATAATATTGATTGAACGTTGTAGGTGCTGAATTTTTTATGAGAATATAGTATACCTACGAGTACCTACCTATGTATCCGACGCAATATTATTTGCTTACCTAATACGTAAACATGTTCCGAAAATTCTTACCTTGATGATATTTTATAGTTATTAATATGAATACACTAAATATTTCTCTTGAACATAATTATAAGTCGGTAGGTACTCTCATACACACCGTATTTTGTAATTTGTTTTGCTACTTTATAATTATCTTCGCTTAATTTAAACATTTCCTCATACGTCATTCTTCAAATACCATACCTCATACTCAAATAATTTTTACATTTATTTTTCGCTAGAATATTTGACAGATCTATACTTGGCTGAATCTGTTCATGTATGTAGAAATATAGATTTCTGTTTAAGTATGGCATACCTACACAATGTAAATGGAATGTAACTTTCTCATTTAACATAATTTTTAATATCTTCTAGATAACTAAAGTGCTTATTATGATATTTCACAATAACAAAACAATATGAATTTGAAGCTGTACCTATCAAAACTTTAACGTCATAACCTCAAAGCAATTATCCTACACATAGCTAAACAACGAGCAGAAAATATACTAGATGCAAATGTGTCGCTTAGTACGTAAACAGTGAGAGAGCGGAGGCCGTGTTTTCACCGTTGTCGATATAACGCGATCTAATTCGAAAGCCTTTCACCTTCCGACCGAGACGGGCGTGCGTTATGCTCACAACTACGAACGGTACTCGATCGCCGTGTACTGTTCGAGCGATGAGCGTAATTAAAATTATCCGCGTTGCATCCGGGAGAATGCCAATCGAGATAAATAATTCATCTAATTATAGTTCGACGCCGCTCGGACGTAGCGCATTGTTGTCGACGTGTGACACGGTCGCCCGAAATCCACTCACAAATAGTTCACCTTGATGATCGCTGATGTAAAATATATTTAAGAGGATACATCGATCCGCATTTGAAAATGAAGTGGACGAATCACGGACCAATCACGGAGGACTATGGAGTTTTAAAATGACAGTGATGCAACTATTCCATGTACGTAAATGGTGATATCGCTATAGTGAGCGCGCGCTCGAAAAATATCAACTTATGCGCCAAACATCTTTTTCAATTTATTTCACAACGCTATTAGACGGATAAAAAAATTTATTTTCTTATTTTTTGAAATAATTGTTTACTATAATTATTAATAATAAATCTGTCAACTTATTCTTGAAAATATAGTAGTGGCATAGAAAATGGAAAATAATTGACTACTTCATAAAAAAAATTGTCTACAAAATTAATCTTGTTTTCTTTTTTGTGATACTTAGATCATATAGTCAAGAAACATATATGTTCCAAAATTAGGTTCGTAATCCTATAAATTAAGGAACATTTGTGGAAATGAAAACACCCTAAATACCGTTGTATCACCTTAACACGATCCCTTTATCGTATGCTGGGTGAGAGGGCATGCATTTAAGCACCGCCTGCTAACTAGTTCTAGCCGGCGACTATAGTGTCCTGAATCCAAAGTTACAGATCTGGTTGGCCGACTACCCCTGCCGAGGCTATGCATCTTACGAGCCCTTAAATAAATGTGTTGTATGTAATGAGTTTCTTACGCCGCTTCTTTTATCATAGCAAAAATGCGCCCTTAGGCTCGAAGCACTGGTAAAATTGATACTCATATAATCAAACCAGAGACAAAACTATTATATGCCCGTATAGGGTAGTCTGTTGTGGACTAATTTATTTGTTTTTAGATGTTTTTTGTAAACTAACAAACAGTACGCAATAAAGGTTTTTCTTTTTTACTTTTCTTTTCTGGTCATAATGAAAAGGATTAAGACCGACAGTGACAACGCTGGCAAAGTAAGGCTTGGAAAATTCCACAATTTAATCATTAGGACTAGGACTGAATAGGTCACATATAGACCTCAATAATGTACATACACATATCACACGAGTATTCAAATTTAATGACCGCTTAACCTGTTGGGCACACGCCTTTTGGGTTTTAATATTGATAACGAGGGTAGTCATTATATCGGGCATATTATTTCAAACAGGTTATGAATACGGTGATGTGGACACTATACTCCGTAGTGTAGTGAGTCGTGTGATGTAAATATGAACGATCCGTCGATAGTGAAAGCAATAACGTGAGAGATGAAGATCAATGTCTTCGTAATGATTGCTTTTTCTGACATATGATTCAACGCAAACGGAGATCTTATGCGAACAGAGGAACAGACGTGTTAATGAGCGATATCCACACCCCGATAGATGGCACAATAAGTAGAAGACGACCATTTGGCGAGTGGCAGATTGACTATCAGAGTTTTGAGGTCACGTGCGATAGGCAGATAATGTATCTTTCTTTTTGAATTAATCTAAGGGAACAACAAACGCTCAGAGTCGTGCAGCGAGTGAAAATCGTAACTGAACCACAAAATTAAGCCGGCCAGATCTGGAGATGGATGGGTGACCGCCGATAGGTAATATTTTATGAGCGCTTCCGTTGTTGGCGGTAGAGCCTATCAACGATTGCCTGGACGATTCCATCGCTATCGCCATACCCTTTTCTGCTGTGTAGGAATTGTTTTTCAAATAAATTGTATTAACTACTTAAGGATTCGTGAGTGACAATTCAAGTATTCATTACAGTGATTTACTAAGTAAGGAAAACAAAGGAAACCTTCGAACAAACCAATACTCAAAATTATCGTTCCAATTGTTTATAAACAAACAGTTAAACAGTTAAAAACATTGACTCATGAAGGAATCTGCATTCTTATTTAATGACTAATATGCAACTCTACGAAGTTCCTACGTCTATACTTAGGAACGTTGTTCAAGTTCCTAGATGTATGCTACGAATAATTTAAAAAAGTATGCGAGCACTAAAATAAATTAAAAAAAAATCTATACTGTCTCTATAACCATGCAAATATCCAATGTGTTTAAACTTTGTTTACATAGTAGAATATTATTTCAGCACTTAATTTTAAAATAGGTTTTGTTACAATTAGTTAGGATAGTAAGATGTAATTTAGATATACCTAGTTTTTCTTCTAAAATAATTGAAACAAAAAATAAAGAACGTATTTGAAGCTCGTAAAAAGTTTGAATAGTTGGAAGGCACAAGGCACACTGTGATAGTTCGACCGACTTTCGGAAGAGTTATCCTATAGTTCGTTTGTTGACTTACAGATAACAAGTTCTTGGTTGTTTATGGCGCAATAAAGTCGGCCCTTGGAATCAAATGAGGTGTGATAGAATAAGGAGTAAAGCATCAACTTACAGAGTGAAAGTCCACTTTCTTGCCGCCTTGTCTCTAGTACTAACCGTAGAAATGATCGTATCTTACTAGAAGGGATATCGAAGCTTACATTAGAGGTCACGGAATTTTAATTTTGGTAACATACTATGTCAAAAAGTATACAAGTATAAAAGTCAAAAACATGTTGTTTTTAAATTTGTATTGGGTTTTCTTCAATACAAATAATTTGATTTATCAAAAATATACCTATATCACGCGGGTTTCTATGCAAATTTGGAGCCTAAGAACTGTATCAGAAAACGTGAAGGCATCAATTTATAAGTGTCAATAGATTCCCTGATCTATAATTAATTAGTCCATATTGAAAAACTTACACCGCAAAATCAAAGAAAAATATAATAGAAATTGTAAAGAGATCTAGATCTAAATTCTGTACCTATTGTATACGTAATTAAATGTACTAAGTACTATGTGACATTGATACTGTCAACAGATTTTTTATTTTAATGTGCGTATAAATTATACTTTATATTATCAACGTCTGTCCCGTCTGTCCCTGATTGTATAATAATAATTTCTGATAAATACTTATACTAATTCATTCCTCCAATTTAATTTGATATTTAATTAAAAACGAATAACATGATACGTACGTAAAAATAGGTAAGGATAGGAGATGAGTCCTATACTTTTATAAATATTTCAAAATATATTAAAAAACTTTTTTTTTTATTAATGTTCATCAGCCAAAGAAAAGTTTGCGAACAGACTTTGTCTCTTCCAGTGTCTTTGGTTCACTTGCTCACTATAATTGAGCAAAACTCGTGTGACGGTTTTCCCTACAACAGTGTAGGTTAATGTATTGTCACTTTCTTGTCTCCCGACCATTGTCGCATCACTAATTGTTTGATTGTTAACCTACTAATTTAAATCGTCTATACCTACTTGGTGTTTTTAGTCAGCGTACAACTAATTGGTGCCTACCGAGAAACTGTCAATTTTCACTTCTCTGACTTGTTTTTTAATCAGATTTCAATTTGTTTTAATTACTTACCGAGTTTTTTAGTACCTGATAATGTCTTGTATTACTTTTAGAACAAAATAACTGGTCTCGTAAATGTTGGACGCACAATGCATGGTTCCGTAGTGCAGAAGAAATATAATTTATATTTAATTGTTATATGTATTTTTTGCAAATACTTATCCATAATAATAAATGTATGTCACGAATGTAGAGTAAAGTATGGAAGTGTCCAAAAATTGGGATATATGGTTTACTCAACACTGCTTTGATAATAATTGACCCGTGCGGTCTAAATCGATATCATAAGTAATTGATGTTTTGTTGAGATTTTTTGAGATAGCCGTGGGAACAAACATCATATATAACAAGGTGAGTTGAGTTGACTCGCATAGGTGAGTTATGACACAGGAGAGTTTTGCCATTGTTGAGTTCTCGGGACCCCTGGTTCTGTTAGCATGCAGGAAATAGCGCGTGTTGGTTTTTTTACCCGACTGCGTAAGGGTTATGTTTTTCGGGTGTTTGTATGTATGTATGTCTATTTCTTTGTCACGCATGAGTTTTTGAAATATTTTTGCTAACAGGCATTGCAAACAATATTATTTTTGTGAAATCAAAGACCGTTGTTAAGATTAAGCATCCGATTGCGGGATCGAAGTCGTTGTATGATAAGGTGGCGTTCTGTTACGGAACCCTAAGGACGACGAGGTGATCTCATGTACGTAATAAATAAGAGGAATGGAGGTCTTTCAGTCGATTGAAGTCCAACAATCATTGGCAAGTTTTCAAGTACGCGCGATGCACTAAATATTTACCTGTCTGCCACATTTCGATGTCACTCCATCAAATTGAGGGATCATGAATCCGTTTCAAAGATGCTCTTAAACCGCGACATTTGTATTTGGGTGGTTAGTGATGTGAGTATTTTTTGCGTACGCCCGTTTATAATTAGACAGTTGTTCTTTGGCAGACATTTCACTCAAAATCGTCACATTAGCGAGTGTTTGTAACATAACTTTGTCTAAAAAATGTATTTTGGATTAAAATGAATTGTGTTATACCTGTGCTACTGTGTCATTTGTTTGGAGTCGGTTGTCCAGGCATCAGTCAAGTCTCAGATCCAGACGGACATTTGTTTTCATTTACCTATATGATACTTTGGTTTTCGAATTACACAATGGAGCGCGTGCAAAATGAACATGTGAATTTATTCTCAATGTAAATATGTAATTGAATATTTTTTCATCCTATCAAATTCAATACGTATTATTAAGGAATCATAATTGAATTGGCGTCTATTGTACATTACCTTTCACCATTTTATAAAATATCTAATCACAGTTAGTATTTATTTTGTAGCTAATAACTGTTCCAATTCAATTTATTGTAACTGTCAATGACATTGTTTAATTTTCTCTAACACATATACGTATCTCATTTGGACGTCTAAAATAATGTCTCAGCGAATATATTGTAGGCGGGCGTCATAAAATTGGAAGATTAGGTAGTTCGTTCACCTGGCCTATTTGCTAACCGGTGTAAGTGGAGCAGGAGAGCTGGATTATAGGAACCGATGGACAAGGAGGTTGCTGGGCGAGGAGCAAACAAGAAGCGCCGTAATAAGGTCGCGGACGCGGCGGCGTGGCGCCGGTCGACGCCCCGCCTCGCATTTAGGCAGGAAACACACTCACTACTTTATTTTACTAAATTTTATAAGGCTGCTTTTTGTGTGCCACTGTGCTGTCTTGTAGTTTATACAGGACAGCACAGTGGCAACCCTAGGTTGAGCGTGGAAACGCACTGCATATTTTAGTACATTATGGTGAACTAGATCGCTCAAAGATCAAAGTATTGTATTTTTGTTGTCAGTCGAATAAGAGCTTTGTAAACTAGAGCAATTGCAGTACTTGCTGGTATTCTATATGTACCAAATACTAAGTTCACAGCAGCGACTGGACAAAATAGACGAGTAATTACCGCACAAAATGACCCCACGAAAAGTGAACCGGAAGGGGTGGAGCCTAAAAAGTGAACCACGCACGTGTTCAGTCAATAGTTGTCCGAGTCGCAGTTACGTTTTCAGTACTGTAACTAATTTTACAACATAATAACGTCATAAGCGACCTTCAAAAATATCAGAATGTACGGTCGAGATTCGAATATATTTTTTTTTTGTAGTTTTAATTGTTAAAGTAGTAGAAAGGACCTTTAAATCTGCGACGGTGTTTGAAAGTGTGAGTTTTACGAGTACGTCCATATCGCCTGACTGGTGCGTGTATTTAGGGCCTAAAATTATTATAATATTTTGTTTGGAGAAATGCTTTCATGTTTTTTTCCGTTCGGTTTTATCGTGGTTCACAGGATTTACTATTAGCCTAAAGTGTATAGTGAGCCTTACCCGTCTATTGACTCGATTATACGCTGCCGTCTCCTTTATATATTATTGCATTATTTGCATTGCACACGCACAGTTATATTCGTGTTAACATTCACTTTATTTAAGCACCTAGCGATAGACATTTAATATTACACGCACGGTCATGTGAACTAAACTTGCAGATACCATTTAACCACAAATCTAGGTGTTAGACAAAACGATTCTTATCTGGCTTGAACACTGTTACTCCATTTTGAATTTACTTTGGATGTATTTATTGCGTTAGCTGTTGCCGGCGACTCTGTCCGCGTCAATTTATGTCGTGGCCATTCCCTGGGGATCTGTGCAAATATTCGGGTTTAAAAGTACCCTTTGACCTTCTCCGTGTCTCAAATTAGCTCACTAACAAGTGATATGAAGCTCGGTTAGGTAGTTTAGCCGTGAAGCCGTATCAAACAGACTAATTTTCGCAACAAAAAAAAAACGTAAAAGGAGGGTCCTTTAGGGTCAGTGACCCATTCTAAGCCCCTCTGGTGTTGCAAGTGTCCAAATGCGATGAAGTAAACTTTAAAATTCATTAGAATAAAAGACAGAGAACATAGAATAAAAACTCAATAACTCAAACTACAACCGTGTGAAATAAAAAGGACTCATAAAAATGAGCTTAAAATATACTATTAAAATATATCTATTAAAAACCCTTGAGGCTCTCCTGCAGCTAAGTTCCGTGAATCACATAAATGTCTGTAAACCTGGAACTCTCAGTGCGTCAATCAATGAGGTAGCAACGACCAAAACACTTATGTAGGCACAAAAATATGCTATACTTCGAACAACAAGGGTTGGTCACTATGACAAGCCCATACGGCTATTACATAAACTTATCTTAACGAATAAATAAACGAACAGCCCAATTTGACATCAAAATAACAAATCCTGTCGTTTGAAAGGTACAACGGTAAAAGGCTACGTCAACCTTGGTCTTAACTCAACCGCAATGAAAAACCAATCGTGTATAATTTGTCACCGCCACGATCGCAAATTTTGATTGAACTGATTTGATTCATGCATTACTTACCATATAAGGTTCAAAGTATTTTGGCCGCGAGTTTATGTCCATTTATAGAAACCGAATCGGCAATTATGTAATGTTTCTTCTTGCGTAGAACGCATACATGCAACATGAATAAATTAAATTGCGCATTATAAAAGAAACCAAAACCCGACTGCACTTAACCGAAAAGAAATAAACATACAAACGAGTTCAAAATATGAAGATTTCAAAAGTTATCGCAGGCGAAGATATCCCGCTGACGTCGGCCATATTTTTTGTTTCCAAAATATTACTTCGACCATCAAAGCGGATCTAACGACTATAGACTGTGACAATAGACATACACACATACATACAAACACTCTAAAAACATAATCCCCTTCTGATGAAATTCATTTTTTATACTTTATGTACTATATTTGTAAAAAAAAATTATAAACAAACGTAGGTATGCTATGCTTAAAAATCGGTATTACAGCGTCAAGAAAATCGCTTTTGCGGCGGCGTTAGAGCCACGGCGCTAGTTTGCAGTGCGCTCATTATGCCATGTAGTTCGTAGGTGATAAGGGTTTATGGAGCTGCAATTAAGATATTTGCGACAAAAATTTGTCTTCTAGAATACTGGTTCAGGAAACTGCTTCACGCCTCCTCAGTTATGACTCTCACCCGTGCCCTGCAGTGGGTAATTATGGGTTGCAACCAATACAGTGTTATAAGCACAATTTTGGCTCCTCGGTTTCTTGCTAATGAATGGTGCTAGCTTTAACGAGACATAATAAGGAAGTGGACTAGAATCAGAACTCAATTGTTCCCCTTTCTTACTGGAATTCAAAGAGAATAGTTAATAAATTACATTTTCAACATTGCTTTACATCATTATTTTATTTGTCACAGAAAGACCTAGATGAATATTCTTGTTTAATGAGTCTGTCCGAGTATGTCATCGTCATCCACCAAATCGCTTTGGAGCAGCGTGGTGGAGTAAGAAAGAAAGAAAGCCGACGCAGCAACAGTGCAAGCGTTCATCAAATTTTGTCAATATCGGTCATCCAACTCTCGACAGCGGGGTTGGCTTAACTTTGTCCAATGGTGAAATCTGACACAAGCTTTGAGGCATTGAGTAAAATACAATGCTTCTGCATGTCGAATTGCTTGCTGATTTTGAAATTAATTACTAGGGCCCGGATAGAAGAAATCGCTGTTTAGCGATAACATTTAAAGCTTTTTACTATGTTTGTATTTCTTTTATTGTTTGTGTACGTACAATAAAGAGTCAATCTATCTATAGATCTACATAAATATAAATTGACTTATAAATCGAAAATATGGTGAAAATATGAAGTTTTTAAATTATATTTTCTAAACAACCACTTCATTAATTTAAAAAATACAAATATATTGCAGAACGCAATCAGGTGAATTTTTTAAATTTCAAAATTAAATCTCCATCTGTTTGGTGTAACTCGCGTCGCACCATATCACCGAAATTATAACTATACAAGATTGAAAAAAATATATTATATATTATATCGGCTTCCTGAAGGGA